>MU226396.1:168129-195408 GCA_018584345.1 Thuja plicata | reverse complement strand
ATATATAAATAAAACCTTTTAAAATTGAATGTCAACAATACAAATATTTTCATTTCCTAATATATGGTTTAAAATAAATACATTTAAATATCATTTTTGTGTTATTACAATTGCACTAATCTACTAGAAATATGTCATAATACTTATCACCAAAGAATAAAACTAATCTTGACTGAAAACTAAGATAGAATATAACATAAAAGGTGTACATTACAACATTTATTCATAAGAAGTGGAGAAAGAAGATGGTTTTCTTCATACGAAGGTAAATGAAACTAGTATTGATGATAAAATTAAAGATAACATATCTATTCATGTAGATAAACATAACATAGTTTACAAACAGCTATACTTGGACAAAACATTGAGCATTTCCTGTACCTCATTTCATTTCAATATCTTTGTTTAATTTTTATTTATTATGGTGATGATAGATAGAAAGAAACATTGGTTAAATAAACATAACATAAATATATGCAAATTATAACTAAATATTGATAAAGCATAGCATACAAACATGTCCATTCATATAGATAAGACATAACATTAGAAGATGTCCATTCATATAGACAAAAATTAAAGATTAGGTATTCATTCATATAGATAAAACATAACATACGAACATGTCCATTCATATAGATAAGACATAACATAAGAAGATGTCCGTTCATATAGACATAAATTAAAGATAAGATATTCATTCATATAGATAAAACATAACATACGAAAATGCCCATTCATATAGATAAGACATAACATAAGAAGATGTTCATTCACATTGACATAAATTAAAGATAAGATATCCATTCAAATAGATAAAACATAACATATCAAGATGTCTATTATAGACATAACATAGGAAGGTACACAGTAGGCACTTATTTATAAGGGTAAGGATAGAAAGAAAAACCGTTTACTTAACAAGCTAAAGAGGAGAGAAGATGTTAAACGATGCTGCGAATGGAGTTGAAGTTCATGAATTTGCTTGCGCAGGCAATGTTACAAGCTTGATCGCCCAACCACACGCCCATCGTTACCCCAGCCGTTGACAGCACGGTAAAAGTCTTGGGTTCATTTGGACAAGGACAGACGTCCACGTATACGTTCACAGAATACGTTTCTCCTGCTGTCAAATCCTACAATAAAACGTACAAAGAGAATAGAGAATGGTGAATAAGGAGGAGCTCAGTTTCAGAAATATTAAAAAGTAAAATAGACTTTACTTAGGTACAGAAAAGAAATAAATATACACAGCATAATTTTATTTTATTTTTTCATATTGAAGCTACACAGTTTAATTTTGATAGCAATGTCACAAAAGAGAATAGAAAGAAATAAACATAGAGAAATAGCAATACGAGGAAAGATAATACAATTGCAGTAGAGAAAAGAAATAAACATACCACAGAGAGAGACGCATAATCATTACTGATGGCTGTCATCAACGGGGCATTTAAAGGGTTGCCATCGCCCAATGCTGGAGCGTTTCCCACAAGCCTAAATGGTCCAGCGCCCTCTTCATGGGGAAGTTCAAACTCCACCCTAACTAGAGGTGGGGTTGGGCTTGGGCTTGGGCTTGGGCTTGGGCAGGCAATGTTACAAGCTTGATCGCCCAACCACACGCCCATCGTTACCCCAGACGTTGACAGCACGGTAAAAGTCTTGGGTTCATGTGGACAAGGACAGTCTTCCACGTATACATTCACAGAATACGTCTCTCCTGCAGTCAAATCCTAGAGTAAAACGTGCAAGGAGAATGGTTAATAAGGAGGTAGCTCAGTTCAAGCAAAATGAAAAAGAAAGAAATAGAGTTACTCCGTTAGAAGAAAATAATAAACATATACACAATCGAATACTGATAGTAATATCACGAAAGAGAATAAACACATTACAATAATTAAATTCTGATAACAATATCAGGAAAGAGAATACAATTGTAGTAGAGAAAAGAAATAAATATACCACAGAGAGAGACGCATAATCATTACTGATGGCTCTCATGTCCGGCGCTTTTGAAGGGTCGCCATCGCCCAATGCTGTAGCGTTTCCCACAAGTCTAAATGGTCCAGCACCCTCTTCGTGGGGAAGCTCAAACTCTACAGTAACTAGGCTTTCCCAAGCGGAGACTGTCAAAAGAAGCGGGAGCATCAATGCCAGGCTTTTCAGAAAGGCACCCATTATCTTTTCTCACCTCAAAGCAATCAGAAAAACTAAATATTGATTTGGGAAATTTGGAGTAGTAGATGGGGTTTATATAGAGGTTTGGGCCAGCTTAAAACCATGGGTTGATTCTCTTCCTTTCCTACCACGTGCTACATGTAAAGAGCATCGAATCTTTTTACTATTTGAATATATTATGTTATAATCGTTTTAAGTAAGGAACATGTGGACTGCGTCGTAGTAAAGAATTTTTTTGTCTATATTCTAAAATATATTATTTTATAATTGTTTTAAGGAACATGAGGACTGCCTCGTAGTAAGGAGCTTTTATTTTGTCTTTTTTTTTTTTTCTAAAATATATTATCTTATAATAGTTGTAAGTAAGGAACATGTGGACTGCCTCATAGTAAGCAACCTCAACTAAATGAAATTTATATACATAAATACAAACCGACCTTTTGCAGGTTGTCTCTCAATCTGTTCTTAGGTTTGGATTATTTGTCTACAAGAATCTATGAGTATATTTTATTATTTTGCTAAGTAAATGGTATCAATAGGGCAATTTAGTTGCAGCATTGATTGGTGGATTGAATTTAAGAAAAAAAACATTTCTTAGAATTAAATGCTATTTAAATTTTAGGTGTTTTAATGAGATGAAAATTGTTCTTAAATGGTCTTTTATTATTTTATTCTATATTTTAATTAATGAGATGGAAATTTCTCTTAAATGATCTTTTATTATTATATTCTATATCTTTATGACTTTTATTGTCATTATTAGGCTCAACAAGTTCACTCCTACCATCAAGAGTTAGTAGCCTCCAAAAAAATATTGGCATGTGCTCCTTAATGAATTTGCACATTAAGTGCCTTTGAATCAGTGGATTGATTACTTTCCAAAAGTAATAATATAAGAGTTCATTATAATGTTTATATTATATTATTGATTATTATTAAAAATACATTATCTACATATTATATTTATGTGTTATTAATATTTATTAATATTAATATTATATACATATATAATATAAATTGATAATTACAATATTATAAATTAACATTTATATAATAGTATATAATAATTATAGTTATTCTATTACATATTATATAAAATATTATAATATGGTACTATTATGAAATAGTTATAATATATAATATATATTTAATAGATGTTATATAATTTAATTTTATATAATATAAATTTTACATATATCATTATTTATTGTATATAGTAAAATAAAATAAGTTAATTTATCTCTCTACACAGTTATATTAAATACGTTTTATTAATAGTATGCGTTTAATTTTTGTTTTTGTTATTTAATTATATATATTAATAAAAGGGAGTCATAGGGGGATGAAAGAGAGAACAAACATAGATAGAAAGTAAATATTAAGTATAAATAAATTTAGGAGATAAGAGAAGGTATTAGAAAAGAAGCTAATAGAAAAAAATAAAATAAAGAAGAAAAAGATTATAGTTCAATTGATTAAGCACAATTGGTGAACCTGACTCTATGTATCCATCTTTATCTATCCTTCTCTTGTGTCTCTCTCTCTCCATCACCCTCTCTATCCATATTTTCCTCTTTATCTTTATTTTATTACACATACCTCTCTTCCACACCTCTTCTATTTACCCATTCCACACCAAGATTGCCAATTTATGGAATCTTGAACTATATAAGTCATTATCTATGTACTTAAACCCTATGGAAAAATCAAGTCTTCATAAGTTTCAAAGTCATTAATTTCTTCCTGCATCTTCAACAAACAATTCTATAGTGATGTGTATTACACATGTCACTCTTTACTTATAATTGTACAATATAATTGAAGATATAGTGTTGGTGGGTCAAGTATGTTGTATACTCTATGGAACATAGACCCTCTTAGACCTTGGTAGAGGTATTTTTTAATTTATTAAAGATGACTTAAGTTCTTAAAAAAACTTCAATTTTTAACGTTTTTTAGTTATTGAAAATCTCCCTTTGATAATTATATGGTATTTGGTTATAGATTTGAATTGTTTAAATTTCAATTTTTTTAATGCTATAAAGCAATGCATTTCCCTTGAACAATTATTTCCTTATAGATTTTGCATATGGAATCACTTTTTTTTTGTTTTTGTTTTAGAAGGTGATGGGTAGAATGTTTAGTGAATTACATAATAAATCAAGTGATTTTTCTCTTACACCTTATTCAAATGAGACCTTATCAACATATTAGGTTCTTTTGATAGGATATAGTAATTATCATGTGATTGGAGATTTTGACATCTTTTTTAGTACTAGAGGACTGTTGATTATTTGACTGAGATGTTATTTATGATTAGACATCATTTTATGTGATCTCTTTTAATATGATTTTTATTATTGTTACATAATGTACTCTTGATTAGTTTTTAAAATTTTTAAATTATGTAGGTGATATTAGAATTAAAATATACTTTTTACAGAATATATACTTTTGATCAGATGTGGCATCATGATGTCATAATTGGGTTATTGACTAAACAAATGTTTAGTTTGAGGGTGGATAGTAGTCTCATAGACTCTCTAAGTGTTAAACATATTGGTCATTGTAGCATCATTAATTATGCTCCCTAATGGTGCAAGCTCAATTTCATGATCTCTTTCCAACTTCCTTTGGTATACGCTCTCATAGTGCATTTTAGGACCATTTTTAGGCTTGAATAACCCTCAACTCATGTAATGTCTTATTCTCAACCCTAATAGCCTTTATCAATGGTCCTAAGCCTTTTTTTTGTGAAAAAGTTTAGATGGGAACATGCCATGTATCCCGGAACCATGTAATTGCAGATACAACTTTCAAAAGACAAATAAGCCTAGACTAGAGTGCCCACAACTAGTGTCCTAACCATTTGGCTAGGAATTTCATGATATAGTGTGTTTCAACCTTGGTTCATGCAATGTTCTTCTAGTTTTGATAATTGGTTTTTGATTAAGTAAAATAAGTTTTACAGGGTTCCTAAAACCTGGAACAAAGTAAAAAGAGGTAACATAGTTAATAGAATAAAGCAGAGCGAAACAAAAGGTAGAAAAGGCCAAAAAAATAGAGCAAAAAATAGGCTAAGCATCTAAAAATGCAGATTAAACCAGAGACAACAAAAAAATCTAGAGAAACTCAAGAAAGGTCTACCAAAAGAGTGGCAGCCTCAGCCTCCATCAGCTCCATGTTGGCCACCGAGTCCTTGATTTTTTGGATATCCTTCTCTAGCTCCTTGTCCTTGGTTTTCTTGGTTCTAGCATGGGTTCTCTTGCCCGGACCTTGATCAAGATCCTTGTCTGAATCCACAACCATTATGGCCACTTCATTCCCCTCCAGCTTTTCCTCTAGCTTTTAAAATTAACTAATGTGTCATTGAACTTTGATAATTGGTTTTATGTGTAATCTTTTCATTAAAAAATAGTCATTTAACTCACATATAAACGTAAAATTCAGCATTTAAAATTAACTAATGATGTGAATTATAAGGGGAAATCTATCATAATGAATACCTACCTCTAAGAATTGGAAATCTCTCTCTATATTTGCATAAAAATGTATTGTTTCTAGCATGCTTTAAGTTATGATTGATGATCTTTAAATGTTGAAGGATGAGTCAGAATAAGGAAGTGATGATCAACTTGTTATCATTATTTTTAGTTTCTTTAAAATTAGTAATTAACATATTAGGTGAACAAGAATTAATTATCTTCAGAACATAGTGGTAAAATATGAACCATAAAATATGGACGGTAACTAGGCACTTCCCCTATATAAAAAATAGTAGAAATTATAATGCATCAAGAGGCAATTCATCTAGTGGTGCAGTTGAATGTGTGACAATTCAAATAGGCCATGAGTAGGGAATCCCTCTACCAACTAAAAATCCATCCATCACATCATTACCTTTAATTTTTAGTTATACATACTTTACTTCCCCTCAAGAACTTACCTTGATTGTGTTTTTCTCTTGTTTCTCTTATATGACTAGTTTCTCCATTGCACAAACATTATGCAAAATTTATACCTTTGGCTAAGTTATTTATCATGGTTTTGTTCATCAAATTTATACCCATCTAGCTATTTTTTTATAGGCCTAACGAGTGTGTTATTAATGTGACACAGGATCTGAAAAATACCATCTAGAGGAGCTTCTGAGGCTCTAAATTTTAATAGGTGATGAAAATAATTTTTAGTGAATTGCACAATAAATTAAGTGAATTTTCTCTTGGACCTTCTTATTGAAATAATACCACATAAAAATAGTATTTTCTGTCAATAGGATATCATAATAGTCATGTTATTGCAAATGTTTCAATATCTTTTCTTTTAGTCATGGATGAATGTTGATAATTTAATTGAGATTTTGGTTATGATTGATTATCTTGATATGTGATCCTTTTTTATATGATTGTTACTATTGTTCTATGACGTACTCTTGATTACTTTTTAGAGTGCTCAAATCATGTAGTTGATATTAAAGAGTTGCAATATGCTCTTTATAGAATATAATATTTTGTTCAAATGTAGCATCATTATGTCATAACTACATTCTTGAATATACAAATGTAAAGTTTGAGATTGGATAGAAATCTCATAGAATCTCTTATTGTTGAGAACAATGGTTGTTGTAGCATTATACATTATGCTCCCTAATGGTGCAAGTTCAATTTCATGTTCTTTTTGTCACTTCCTTTGGCATCCACTACCATAGTGAGTTTTAGGACTATTTATTTCTTTGACTAACCCTCACACTCATTTAATGTCTTATTCTCAACCCTAAAAGCCTTTATCAATGATCCTAAGCCTACAAATTTTAAAGAAAATTAAGATCTAGGAACATGTCATGTATCCTTAGACCGTGTAATTATAGATACCACTTTGAATAGGAATATAGTCCTAGACTAGGGTGCCCATGACCAATGTCCTAACTATTTGGCTAGGAATTTAATGATACATTATGTGTCACTCATTCTTCATGGGGTTCTTCTAGTTTTTATAATTGGATTTATGTGTCAACTTTTCATAAAAAATTAAATTTTAAACTTGTATATAAACCTAAACATCATAAAATCATCACGGTTTCCTGGTGTTTTCCGTGTGAGGAGTGATATTTCGTAGCAGAGGGGGTGTGGTTTTACTAGAGGCAACAAAGGTGGAAGATTCATCCAGTCTTGGACGATGCACAGGGGGGAAAGATTATATCAGCGACCTCTCCCACATGCAGATTTTAACAGGCTTAGGAAGAAAGAGATCTTCAACATATGCCGAGACTCCCAATACTCTGGTTCATCATCCCGATCATTTTCTTCTGAGCCCAGTAAATCAGGGAAATAATATTCCCTCATTCATTTCGTCTCCCAACAACATATTTATTGAAGGACCTAGGTTTTCAACTTTTCCAAACAATGTTCCCATTGGATGGAAAAGCCAGACACAAGATTCAGCAAATCAGCAGGGGAAGGGGTCTTTTAGGATGCCAAGGCACAGATCTGGGGTTGAAAACAATGATTCTTCCTTTAATCAAAACAAACTTCGACATGATCAAGATCAATATCATTTAAAGAATAGACAGGAAAAGGCTTGTCAATTAGAATGGAGAAAGAAGGGGGAATCATCTAAAGCAGAACAAAATAATGATGTCTTCGTGAAGCCCTCATACCCATCTGTCAATTTTCCTAACCACTACCTTGAGGGGCATATTGCTCTCTTTAGAGACACTGTTAATAGGTATGTTTGACCCTAACTTGCTTCCATTATCCACTATTTTGGACTGGGCTAGTTCCGTCTGGGGCAGAGTCAAGGAAGTTTTTTTCATTGATATGTTGTGTAACTTCATAGTTTTATTTGATTCAAAGGAGTCTAGGGATTCTCTGCATAAACAAAAGGGATGGTTCTGCAAAGGGCAAGGATTTTTCACCATTTCCTGGCCGCCAAATTTCAAACCGAATGATGCCCTATGTCAATTCATGCCCTTTTGGGTTTCCCTACCTGTTCTACCTTTGGAGTACAAAGATCAAGATATCATTCAAATCAGAGCCAATCAGATTAGAATTTTTATCAAGCATTACTTAATCCCTTATGAGAATCTCCAAATAGATGTTTTAGTCTGTTTATTACTCAACATGTCTAAGACAAAACCAGCGTATGTAACGATCAATTCCAAGTGGGATTCCTTGAAACAACTCATTGTGATTCAAAGTCCAGAGGTTGTTGACAATAATCTACAGTTCTGGGCCACTTTATATCCGACTGCTCACAAAACAAAACCCAAAATGCAGATATATGTTGTGATCATTCCACAGACCCCCTAAAATGTTTATTTTCTAAGCAGGTCTTCTCTATTACAGATATTTTGACAGCTTTGTGTCAGGCTATGGTTCCTTTTCAAAGAGATTCTATGACCATTGATGATTTTAAGATTCTAATTCAAGCTATGACATTAATGGGTTTCTTCTGGCATTATTGGAGAAACAATATAAATATGAGCACGAGCCCTAAGACTGCACTACTGCTGACGGGTCCAGAAGATTCAGCGCCTGATGATATCCTTACTTCGCTATTGGACATGATAGTACATGATCTCACATATCAAAACAAACCAATTCACTTCTCACACATTCTCATTGAACTAAAAGGTAAGAAGATCCCTCGGCATCAACTCTTGCAAGTAGCCGCAACTTTGTCAACATCTTTTGCATGTAATTTGATTGATGAAATAGCACTTGAGGAAGGAGTTTTGGTTCAGGAAATTATATAGACAGATGATGTAATGCTTATCAATCAGTCTGACTGTCAAAATGGGGTTCAATTGATAAAGGTGGGAAATCCCCAAGGTTTGAGTGTAGTACTGGAAGGATCAGCTGATCCCTTATATCCAATATCATTTGACTGATGTTAGATGAATGCATACGCCCAACCTCATTTGTTAGCAACCAATCACCCTGTAGAAGATCAAAATTCGAACGTTGCGAACAAGTTGAAGCTTCCCTCAGACTTCTGTCAGATGAATGAGCTTGTCGAGCCTCAAATGATGCCAGGTAATATCTCTCAAGTAGGTCATATTTTGAAAGAATTGAATGAGGCGGATGTGATGGATTCGAATAGTATAGAAGAAGAATATAGTCAACATAATAAAAAAATATGGTTAGAGGGCATTTTGATTTCTCAGTTAAATTGTCATTAGATAAATCCCCTCCAGCAGTCACCCGAGAGAAGAAGACTCCCAAAAAAGAGAGGTAGAAAACCAAAATCTGCAAAGACAGAAATTGAAGTGGATGCTGGTATTTAATCCACTCTTCATGATAACTTTTCATCAATCAAAATAACGACAAGGTTCTCCTTGTCAGCAATGAAGATTCTCACATGGAATGTCAGAGGCATCAATGCCTCTGACAAAAGGGGTAGAATCAAGCAGTTGTTGGCTTCTAAAAATGGAGATATTATTCTTCCTCAAGAAACTAAACTATCACAACAAGCTTTTGATAAGAGATTGGAAAAATGGAACAACTGGCTTTCAGTTCATGCAGCGGGGCAGGGGGCCTCTGAGGGCTTAGCGATTTTATAGAATGCTAAACATGTTTGTGGTCATCTTATTGGGCAGGATTCCAAGTGCTAGTTGTTGAGAGTAGAACATTTTGATTTGAAATTTCTTATCTTCAACATATATGGACCCAGAGCACTAATGATAAGAGGTCCCTTTGGGCAGTACTAACAAATTTTATCCAGCAAGAAAGAGAGTTGAATTTTATTTTGGGTGGGGATTTGAATGCATTATTATCCATGTCGCAAAAGAAAGGTGGAATTTTCCCGCCCATTACAACTGTCCAAGACTTTTCCTAGTTTGTGGAAAATAATAATTTAAGTGACCTTTTGTCAGACAATGGATCATACAATTGGACTAATCGACGAATTGGTTTCTTAGAAATTGTTGAGAGATTGGATAGGTTCTTGTTCTCGCAATCATGGAATTTATTGAGATATAATTTTAAATCATAAATCTTACCTTTTGCTGAATCAGATCATTTTCCAGCTCAGTTACTGGTATCAAAGAATAACCCTCTGCAAGGTAATAATCAAGTTAGCTCTTTTAAATTTGAACGCATGTGGTTCAAGCACCCAAATTCTAGTATACTTTTGAAATAGTGGTGGGTAAGTGCTCCAAATTATCAGGATTCTAAGATGCTTCAGTTTTCTAAAAAGCTTTGTTACATGAAAGGGGTGATTAAAGAATGGAATGAGAAGATCTTACAAAAAGTGTTCAAATAGAAACAAGAGGTCTCAGAAAAATTAGAGAAGGTCAGTTCATCCATCATTCAAAAAGGTCTTAATTCGGATTTATACCATGAACAAAAATCCTTGAAGAAGAATGGGAGGAACTTTGCAAGAGGGAGGAGATTTACTGGAGACAAAAGTCTTGTAAATTATGGTTAAGAGATGGGGATAAGAATACAAAATTCTTTCACAAATTTGCAAGAGTTAAAATGGTTGTAAGTACTATTTTTTCAATTAAACATTCACAGTCTGGTCATCTTATTGAAGAAGAGAGTGGTATTAAGGAGGAAGGTGTTAGCTTTTTTACAAAGCTTTTGGCTCCCCCTAATTTGCACCTGTTGATGACAATTTGATTAATGATTTCATTAGTTATATTCCCCCTCTTATTATAGAAGATCACAACAAGATGTCGCTCGCTCCTTTTTCATTGGAAGAATTTAAAAGTGGTATCCTCAATCCCGCCTAACAAAGCCTCGAGCCCAGATGTAGTTATAGCTCTTTTTTGCAAAAATGTTGGGATTTAATTGGTTCCAGTCTCCTACTAGTGGTAGAAGAATTGAGAAGAAATGCCAAAATGATTAGGAGCTTCAATTCGACTAGCATTGCTATCATCCCAAAATTTAAGCAACCGATTACTTTTGTTAATTTCAGCTCTATATCTTTATGCAACATGGCCTACAAAGTGATTAGCAAAGCCATATACACGAGGTTGCAGGAATTTATCCCCCATATCATTTCTTCAGAACAAGGTGGTTTTGTGTCAGGAAGAGAAACATGGGAAGACGTTGTAGTTGCACATGAGACTCTGAACTCTATCAAATCTCACTAGTTGTCTAGCTTTGTGATCAAGCTTGACACGATGAAGGCCTATGGCAAGGTAAGATGGTCTTTCCTCTTTAAAGCTCTTTCCAAATTTGTTTTTTCAGATAAATGGTGCAGATGGATCAAAGGATGCATTTTAGGTGCCTAGTTTTCAGTTATTATTAATGGTGACTCAGCTGGTTTTTTCCCCTCTTCTCAATATATTTATCAGGGTGACCCACTATCTCTAGTTTTATTTATTATTATGGCTGATGCATTCAGCAGATCCATCATTAGATCCTCACAAATGGGGCTATGGAAAGGAATTTTGATCCCTTGTACGTCTATTACAGTCACCCATTCCTTGTTTGCTAATGATACTCTCTTGTTTGGTAAGTCAAATGTGTAGGAAGCTACTCATATTAAACATGTCCTAGACTCATATTCAAAAGTTTCTAGTCAGAGAATCAATGCCAACAAATCTAAAACTTTCATTTTAAACACTAATGCTACAATAGCTCAGAGGATTACTTTAATCTTGGGTTTCTCGGTGGATCAACTACCGTCAGTTTATCTGGGAATTCCCTTCTTTATGGGAAGCAACAAGCCAGCTTTTTGGCTTCCTATCATTGACAAAATTGGGGTTAGGATCACAACCTAGAAAGCTAGATGGTTATCTTTGTCAGGCCGCATTTTGCTAGTTAAAGATGTCCTCAAAGCTATTCCAAACCATTACTTTTCAATTCTCAATGCTCCATCTTCTATAGTTTGGCAAATTTAGAAGATTATTCAGGATTTTATATGGAACAAAAAATTATCAAATAAAAAGAAGCTTCTCCTTATCTCTTTGCATGAAATGGCTCATATCAAGACATTTGAGGGTGTAGGGTCTCACGATATTGCTACTAGAAATAAGGCTTTTGGGGGTAAATTGATGTGGAAAATGTATATGAAACCTCATGGGAAACAGTGTTCAATCATGCAAGAAAAATACTTAGACTCCCCGAATCCTATGAGAATCTTCACTTTGTCTAATCCCCCTTTGGGTTTAGCCATATGGAATTTCATGATTTCTTCAAAGGACCTTGTTTGTAATTATGTTACTTGGGAAATCCACAGTGGGGAGCAAGTACAGTTTTGGGAAGACTCATGGATTGGATTCCCCCCTCTATGTAGACAAGAAAATTTAGATGAAGCACACCAAGTTTTAAAAGCTGAGTGGGGCTCTTCTTTTTGGGACTCTATCTTGGCAATAGAAATTCATTTAGGTTGGGTATAATGGAAAGAACCTCCAGCTCATCTTCTTAGTCAGCCAAGTCTTCTTTCCTTGAGGGAATATTTTGCTCAAAGAATTGTTTTCCTTTCTAATAATCCTGATATTATTAGATGGGCCCTATCCAAAGGAGATAATTAATCAATCAAGCAAGGTTATTATGGTCTTCAACAAATGGTTAATTCAACTAGAAAGTGTAGAGCCCTTTCCTTTTGCCAGAATTCTATTGTGTTTCCAAAGGCTAGATGTTTCGCTTGGCTTTCCCTCAGAAAAAGGATCCTCACTAGTGAACAACTACTTAGGATGGGTATTGCGGAATTATTTTTCTTTAAATTATGTAATAAAGAGATGGAAACTACAGATCACCTTCTTCTTCAGTGTCCCTTTCCTTACCAATGTTGGGTTTTTATTCTCCACAAGATTCAAATGTCTTTGCCTCTTCCAAAGAATCTTTGGGACATGTTTGAATCTTGGTCGGTTGTGTTCTCAAGCTCTTTGTTTGCATACATTTGGAAGTGCATCCCTGCTGCTATGATCTGGGCCATTTGGTGGGAGCGCAACAAGATCATATTCACAATGAAAAGACAGACTTAGAATCTATCCTCGATGGGATTGATAATGCAATTTCAGAGGTAGTGAATGTAAATATATTCAACTATGTAAACAATATCTCATTTCTATTTGGGATCACCAACTTGTAAAATTGTGGAAGCAAATAAAGTTGCCTCCAGGATTCTCCTCAAACTGGAATACTAATCATCAGTCTCATCAGAATCAAATCAAATGGTTTCCTTCCTCTAGAGATTTCCTAAAGCTTAATTTTGATGGCTACTCTCATGGGAACCCTAGTAACTCTTGCCTGGGTACCTGTATTAGGGATTGGCAAGGTAATGTAGTCGCAATCAAAGAAGATGTTTTATCTGATGGAACTAACAACCTTGCAGAAGCTCAAGCCTTGTTGGCACGTCTAATTCTAGCTAAGAGATGTAATGTCTCAACCCTCCATATCAAAGGTGATTCTCAGGTAATCATAAACTCTTACCTTTCACGATCTTCTCACACTAGGAAGCTAGCTTATATCCTTCAGCAGTGCTGGGATTGATTGATTCTTTTAATGCCACTTGTTTCTCACATACTCTAAGGGAAGGAAATAAATTGTCTGACTGTCTAGCCAATCATGGGTGTGAAGGCTCCATATTTGAATCTCGTCATCCAAAGGTTATCCTTTCAAAATTCCCATCCTTAGCTGAGTGTCATTCTTGTGACTTAAAGCAGATGAACAAAGTTTAAAAGATGCATGATCTATATCTGTATGAATGGATGGAATCCCTCTGCATCACAATGCTCCATTCTGATGGGCTTCTCGCCGAATATCAAAACCCATTCTTGATATCCATTTGATCTGGTATGGAAAGTTCAGTGTGGTCCAGTGCTCAAATCTAGGGGACTTTGTGGTGTCTTTTGGGTCAGTTCTCCATTACCCTCTATGTTCGCCTGGTGGAAAACTATAGAGGGTTATAAGTCTTTATCTTATGGCATCCCTGCTTCGACCAAGACACACGTAAGGTTTGGTATGCAGATTCTTGATGAGGCCTTTTCTTTGGGCAAGTCATCGCAGAGAACTGATAGTCGAAAGATGGTGTTAAGATCTGTGTCTTTCGGTGCTCTACTTGTGAATGAAAATTCCATTTACTTGGTCCCAACATCCCAAGATGTGATTGTGGAGTGTTTTTCCATTTGCTTGGGTGGTTTTAATGCAAGTTCATTGATGGGAATGACGACTCTTCTCTTCACATGGGCTGGGAACTCAGAGACCCAATTCTCTAGACAGTGTGCTTGGCCATTTCATCAGCCCTCTATGGCCCTAAGAGTCCTCCCCCATGCTCATGTAAATTCCACTAGCATTCCTTAAAGTAGTATTTTAGGACATCAATGGAAGCTCCCTACATGTCCCTAGTCTAACAAACCCTTTCGCATAACTAGTATCACTGGCGACTTTAGTTCTTTCATGCTTTGAGGATTGGGAATTGCAATGTTTAAATGCTCATGAGAATAGTTTTAGCTCAACCCAACTGAATATGATCGGGCTTGTTTCTCTGTATGGCCTACTGGTCTCCTTTTTTCTCTCTGATGAAGACATCAGATTTGTATGGCCTACTGGCTTTAATCATGTACTCAGGCAAGGATTTAGAGTTTTCTTGCTAGCTTCTTTCTCTGATGAGCCCCTTGAACTAGTTTATTAATAATTAAATTATTTAAGTCCTATGTCACTTTTTGATTAAAAAATAAATAAATATATAATGATTTGATTTCAAAGGAGAACTCTACCATAATGAAAACCTAAGTCTACAAATCTGAAAGCTCTCTCTCTCTCTATAATAAATGTACTTTTCCTAGCACTCTTTACATTATAATTAGAGATCTTTAAGTATGAGTTGGAATCACTAGAAGTGATGATCAATATGTACCTATCTTATTCTATTTTGGTATGGTTCTAAATTTTTTTGCTCATAATATAACTTTTGATCTCTTAATCTGAAATATATTATGTTATATTTGTTTTAAGTAAGGAACATGAGGACTCCCTAGTAGTAAGGAACCTTAACTAAATGAAATTTATACACATAAATACAAACCAATGTAGACTAATTGATGTAATGTTTCAGGTTATGTCTTGTCTTTCCTTAGGTTTGGATTACTTATCTTGAAGAATCTGACTATATATTTTTATTTTTATTGTAAATGATATCATTATTGAGCATTTTAGTTGCAGAATTTGTTGGTGGGTTGAATTTAAAAAAAAAAAATACAATTCTTAGAAATTAATTCTATTTAAAACTTTATGTGCATTAATGAGATGAGAATTTCTATTTAGTAATATTTTATTATTCTATTTTATATTTTTAATATTTTGGTAACAAATGGTACGATTATTAAGCATTTTAGTTGCAAAATTTGTTGGTAGATTGAATTTAGGAAAAAAATATTTCTTAAAAATGAATTTTATTTAAAATATTATGTGTATTAATGAGATGAGGTTTTTTCTTAAATAATCTTTTAGTATTCTATTTTATATTTTTATTAATGAAATATAAATTTCTCTTAAATAATCTTTTATTATTCTATTCTATATTTTAATTTTTTTAGGTTAGTCTCATATAGTCCTTGAAAGCTATTACAATTTTAAAATAAATTCTTTGATCTTCTTTGGAATGTGAAAAGAATGACCTGTTTTGAAAAATCAAGAGCATGCATTTATTGAGAAGGAATGGACGACGATTAAAATGTTGCCTACAATTAGATTTTCTGATGACCGTTTTCTCCATGTTTTTCTCTGAAACTCGACACGATGAGATCAAACTTCACTTGAAAGTAGATGGCCCATACAGAATATAATAGAAAGCCGTAGACTAATGTCAAATCGCTTCCATGCATGGTACAATGTCAGTGAAAAAGTATTTGTTTCCATCATAATAAATGGACAGTTCGTGTATGTCAAGTATTTCAATGTCAAATTTATGTAGATTCTATTTCCATTCATAGTAGTTTTCAGCGATAAAGAATTTCTTTAATATATTAGTTTCTTGGAAGTAGTAGTTTTCCCAATCTATTATTTAGTATGTTGTTGTTAGAAATGACTCTGTATTTATTTTTTCTTTCTTATGGATATTAGGTTTTACTAATTAAGATATACTTTCTTTTTTAACAGCCTAACTTTTCAAAAATTATTTTGAAGTTTTTTTAATATTGTAAATTTAAAAAATGACAAGGTGGAATGTAAAAATCGTATGTTTTTGATTAAAAAAACAGCATCAAGAGGGTGTTGGCCCCTGGTACAAAAAAAATAGTAGATACACATTAACAACATATTAATCATATCCAGAGCACATAGTGGAGCTGAGCAAAATAGTAAGTCTACCCCTATCAACAACTAGATGAAGAAATTCAAAGCAGCACCATCACTTATCATCAAAACCAAAATTACCATAGTCCAAAATAGAGTAGTTAGCAGAAAAGCTAATATCCATATCATGCTATGTAGGGATGTAAATAAACTTGATAGTCTTAGTCCTAAGGCTATAATAGAAAAAGTAAAAACAACCCCTAAGGCTAGCATAGGTATCAAGATAACAACACATAAAAAACTACCAGTTGCCTTTCCACAACCGCTTTGACAGCAAAATGTCCGCCCACTCCTTCTGTAGGAACTTGAAAATCTCTCGAGCATCATCTTCCTCGAGAAGGTTACCACCAGACACCTTCTCATCGAGTAGGCAGAGGGTAGTAGTGGAGTCGTGCATGACTTTAAGAAAAAAATTGCTAACATCTCTTAAACAGTTGTTGAAGCCTATCATCTCCTCCTTCAGCTGAATAAATGTCTTCTATAGATCACAAATTTGGTAGTTATACCTACCTCATTAAAAACTAGAGCCAATATTTATTTTCTTGAGCCCTTCCACAACGACAATGCTTAGGTTCAGTTTACTTTCAGTTCCCTCTTTACTGTCATAATCCACTAAGGTCTCTTCTCTTTTTACCATATTATTCATAGACATTCCCCCCTCACTTTAGCCAGTCTGTTAGAGAGGAAGGGTTGATACTGCTAGGTGTCAACCTCTCCCTAAAAAAAACATTAAGGAAATTGTTTTTAGATTTTTTACTAGGGCGGAGGTCAGGGTCCTCTCTCTTTCATTATTCCTCAGAGAATCCAAGGTGGAGTAGGCTTTAGAAGAGTCAGGGCACACAGAAGCATTTTTATTGCATCATTTTCCCATCGACCCAAATGGAGGAGGGAGGAGGCCATGACCCTGGGACCCAAAAGATGAGGGCTTAGGCTACTACTTGGTGACAATTAGCACATAAATGCTAGGTGGTGGGAAAAGGGCACAATGGAAGTTGTAGAGCCAAAACATTAACCCCTGGTGGAGGATAACCAACTTTTTTATGAGAGCCTTAACCTCCACCACATCACAAACATTACTTCCATAGAGTGGAGTAAAAAGAAAGGAATATAAATTACCTCCTTGTGCCTAAGATGATTCAGGGAAGGAATATGATTGTTGTAAAAAACCCCATACTAACCCTCCAATGTGAAATACTTGATGATGATCTTGCACATCTTTGGCCAAAATTCCAGGAGGTCTTCCATACTGTAGTTGCCTTGCTTGTGGACAAGTTTCTCATCAAGGCCACTGAATAACTTGTCCAAACCCACTCGATCAGGGGTTCTACTCGCCTTCATCCATTTACGACTAGTAGTCGGGAATCTAGTGGCTTTTCCAATGACATCTTTATTGATTTCGAATGTGATGTCATTCACCCTGACTTTCCTTTCATTCCAAGACCCCACAAAATAGAGGGATATCGATTCATTAAAACTAGTCGTATTCTTCATAAAGGAGACAATTCCTCATTCCTTGCAGAAATGCATCACCATAGGATCCATTTTGAATTCCTCCTCGATTTTGTCAGGCTCAATTATATTCTTGTTGCCACCTATATTCAGACTAGTGTAAAACATAAGATATTTTCTGAGTAGGTAAGGCACACCAAGAGAAAACAATTTAATTTCACTAAAACAATTACACTGCAGCGTAGAATATCCCTAGTTCTCGGCTAAGATAAAATTAGCATAGTTGCTTTGTAAATAAGTAATCCACCCATAAATGTTGTAATACTTTAGGTTATAATTGAAATACATGCCAAGTTGAACATCCAAGACACACATGTATATAAGAAGGTCAGAGACATTCCACGAGCTGTAATGTTTATCATGAGAATACATACCAAATCTAAGACAATTCTTCATATTGAGAAAGTTCCATAAATAGAACTTTTTGATATGATGAAAATTTAAATTATTAAATGGACCATTCATCTTTAGTTACTGCTACATACACCTCGTTAAACCCCAACTCTTCTTTATGTTCAGAAGGCTGCATAATAAAGAATTATTGTAGTTCTAGCTCATCTGGTTTGTGAGCACAAGATCTACGTCACTGGCCAGTTGGCAGGGGTCAGAGTCATCAAATTCAAAACTCAAAATTTTGGTGGTAAAAAGGAGGGGGATGGTGGGCCCAGTTATGCCAAGATGAGGCCATCTATAGCATTTGTTTTGAACCATCATTGCAATTCTGATTGCAATCACTCTCCTCCATCCTAATTAGGCCTTGAGTAGAATTAGGGAGATGATTAACAACCCTCCAACACTGTATGCTAGCAGAGAGGAGACCAACAACATCCATGGAATCCTCCACATAATTCAATTCCCTGTATATGTGGCTTATCTTGACCTCCTCAAGGCTAACCAAGAGACTAAGGATGTCACTTAAAATAATTTCCACTTTCCACCCAGCCTTAGAGTTACCTTTGATAGCCTCAATAACAGTTTTGGAGTCCCCCTCTATCGCAAGTTTTCTGCTTCTAGGTGCTATGAAAAATTTCAGACCCCATAGAAGGGTCATACCTTCAGCCTGATTAGCAATGTGGTTTTCAAGAGGACCACCAAAAGTGGATTTTAAGTGCCCTTTGTAATCATGAATAACACCCTCACTAGCCTGACCCCTACTTCCAGTACCCCCATCAAAATTGGGCTTTTCCCATGGGGTTTGAGGGGGATCCATTTGGTTTCCTTCTTGTTCAACAGCTTGGTGTTGTCAAATCTATTAAAACCTTTACCAATGATCCATATCTTGTCTATGTGTAGACCAAAATCACTAGGGGGGTGGTTTAGGAACTTCCAATAGGCTACTAAAAGGTTCTCTAGTAGAAGCTTAGTGCTAAGGTGGAAGACCTCAACAATGGATAGCACACTGTCTCTGAAGATTTTGTTGTTGTGCTCCTTCAAGATACTCCAAAATAAATGGGGGTGATTTGTTGCCAAAGAAGATTAAGCAAAGGGTGTTGGAGGGGGATTTTCAGCCAGAGGAAAACTGTTAGATATCCTAGATATTTACCAAAGAAAGGTTGAGTTTAGGGATGACCAGTTGTTAGACAACTGAGGAGAACTCACAATAGATGAAGAGATCATTGATGCTTTCCTCATCCTTTTTGCAAGGGCTACATCTGTTGGATGCCAATTCTATGCTTGGCCAGGTTATCAAAAGTTAGGATTTTTCCATGAAGCACAACCCACCGAAAGAAGTTCACTTTGGAAATAAGCTGGGAGCTCCACACTTTTTTTCTAATAGGTTGGGTTAGCAACCTCCTAGATCAGTGAGGTGTAAGCCAATTTGATCAAGAACTCACCATTGTGATTTTGGGACTAGAGGATTCTATTAGGGTCATCGAACAAGGGAATTTGATACCTTTGCAACGTATTCACGAGATAGGTTACCAAAAGAGAAAGATCACCACTTTCATTTAGTAGGGGTAGGAGTTCCATCTACTGCTCATTGCTAATTTATTTAGCCACCAAAGTTCCCACCCAAAGTGTGGGGATGTTCCTAAGTGGGGAGAACCTACTGGAGCCCAGGATAAAGTTCCGTAGCCAAACATCCTCCTAGAAATGGATGTCCCTACCGTTTCCAACCTCTGAACTGAACTCATTTTCCAAAGTACTCATGCATTTGAGAATGTTGTTCTATATCTTGGAACTTTGAGGATGACCATGATCAGTGTAAAATTTCTAGAAGAGGCCCATGTCAAGATATTTTTCTTCCATAATTTTTCTCCAGTCAGAAGAGCCTATAACCATAGTCCAAGAAACCTTAGCTAGTTGAGCTCTATTTAGGTTAGTTATTTTTCCTAACCCAAGTCCACCAAGAGACTTGGGTAAGAAGACCTAGTCCTAGTAGACGGGGGGAGTGCATTAGAGTTTCTAAACTATGTCATCTATGGCTCCCATAATTTTGAAGATGGAGAGGAAATACACTGGGATTACTTGTGGAGAAGAAGAGAGTAATTGAAGATTCCCAACACTACATAGGATTTTCCCTTTCCATCCAACAAGATTCCTTTAGGTAATCTCAAGGATAGGGTTACAAATGTCATTTTTAACATCTTTAACCATTAGAGGGAGACCCAAATAGGTTGTCGGGAGCGTAGCTTTCTAGCAGCCTAGAATATCCATAATTTTCCCTTGTAAAATATGATCAATGTTGAAGTAAAACATTCTAGTTTTCTAATAAATTATGTGCTAACCATAAGTGGAGGCATAGTCATCAAGAAGGGTCTTCCACACCCCGTCCTCAATAATTAAGGAGGTACCAAATAAAAATTTATTAGCAAAAATTTTTTGCAAAATCGATGGGGGAAGGGTGGCGGTAGGATTAATTCCCTGAATTTTGCCATCCTCAACCGATTGCATCATATTGCGCCAAATAACCTCTTCCAACAAGATGAAGAGGTAGTGGGTGATAAGATCCCCTGGTCTTAGACCTTTGGCCATGGGAAACTTGTTGCCAAGTTTTCCATTCATAAGAATTAATAATCTTATAGTCTCAATACATTCCAGAATATTATTGATGAAGGATTGATTAAAACCAAAAGAAGAGATTACCTTGTAGAGGAAGAGCCATTTGACTTTATCGTGGGGTTTAGAGATATAAAGCTTGAAGGACATCCCTATAGCTTTACTATAGTCAATGGAATGAATAATTTCATGAGTTATGATAGCAACATCAACAATTTGTCATCCCTCTACAAACCCCTTCTAGATAGGGATGATAATCTTATCAAGCATGGGTTTTATTCTATTAACAATGATCTTCAAGATGATTTTGTAGAAGGTTTTGCACAAAATTATGGGTCTGAAATCATCCATATAAGTAGGTCCTCATTTTTTGGAACTGGGACAATATAGACCTATCATTGATTTGTCTTAACAACTTACCTACTCTGACAAAATCTGTAGCTGCATGAGTCATGTCAGGGCACACAATATCCAAGAATTCCTAGAGAAATATAGGGGGAACCCATCTAGGCTAGGAGATTCATAGGAACCAATCTAAAAAATTTCTCTTTTGACCTCAAATTCAAAGAACCTAGAGAGGAGGAGGTCATTGTGAGCTTTATTCAAAGTCCTTGGGAGGTGGGAGATAGGTTGATCTTGCAAGTCCTACACATTCTTAGAGTCCATCTCAGAAAAGAGGTGAGTGAAATACTCAGTAGCCATAGTTCTGAAATGACTGGTATTAGAGACCATTGGGCCCTAATTTATCTTTGATGGTGCAGATAGAATTATGTTTCTTATGGTTGTAGGCAGATTTGTGCAAGAAATCAGTATTGTGTTCTCTCTCCTTAAGTCACTAGACACACGATCTCTATTTCCAAAATACTTCCTCATTGGCCAAGACTTCCTTCTAGTTTTTCCTAGTAGCTTCCTCATAATTGTGAAGGTCTAGGAAGAGGTCACAAAAATCCATTCATTGTTGCAGGACCTCTAGCTTTCCAGAAAGATCCTTCTTGGTTTTAAAGATATCCCCAAAGTCAGTTTTGCTCCAACCTCTGATAGCTCCCCTAATAATCTCAATTTTTTTGGCAACTTAGAATATATAAAAACCTCTCATAGGGTGGACCACCATTGCTTGGCCTTCTCATGAAATTTAGTGTGGGAGGCTCACATAATCTCATATCTGAAGAGAGCAGGACTAGGGTACTGAGTTTCCACCCATTTGAGCAAGAGCATGTTGTGGTCCGAGGTGGTCCTTGGTAACACAACCAAAGAGGAAGTAGCTCCTAAGTCCCAGGCAGAGGAAACCCAGAACTGGTTAAGATGGACCTGGATGAGGTGAGGGTCCTTCCTATTATTTTTCTAAGTGAAAAGGTTACCTGTTTGTTCCAAATCATAGAGGCCATTATTGCTGACAAAGCTAGATAAGTCGCCCATGTTGTCAGTGTAGTCTACCAAATCCCCAATATTTTTAGAGAGGAATAGGGGGGATTCAAATTCACCCTCTTTAATAATTTTTGAGTCCTAGATGATGAGGAAATAGGAGGATAGCTCATTCCACACCCCTCTCCTCCTAGGGTGGGTGTTATTAAAGTCGTTCCATTGTTCAAACTGATTCAAAAAGTAACCACAAGGTAGTGCTATGAAAAATAAGGGCATACATCGTATCATGTAAGGGGTTCCACAAAGTGGAAATGCCCCCTGATGCCCTAGATGCCTCCGAGTAGAAGAAATGGACCACCAACCATAACCTCCCCATCAAAACCTCAAAATTACAATAAATCATCTTTACTTCTTAAAGCAATACAATGTCCACCTTGTAGTAATCAATATACTATCTGATATCATATTTTTCTGAGGACAGCCGTTGAGGCACCTACTATTCTAGGAAATAAAAATCATTTCTTACCTTTTTGGCTTAGTTTGAGGGTGATTTTCCTCCCCACATAAATCTCCGTTGTAACATTTTTCTCTCTTCTAGAACTTTCAAAAGGTCTTCCCACCTTTTCCTCAATGCCAACATCCACCTTCTTGTTCTTAGTTTTTTCTTCAGAGTCTTTGATTTTGTTTCTTCATCCACTAGCATGTCCAACACCTTAGGCATCAGGATGGGGTCATGCATAGCTACCGGGGAGAGCACACCTAGTAGGGGCACACTTCTAGAACTGACCCATAAATTTATTCCCCACCAGGGAATCTAGTAGAGGTATCGAGGGAGCCAAGAGATGGCAACCCAAAATACCAACTGCACCCAAGGCCATCTTAGGTATGAAACTCTTTCTTTTTTCCCCCTTGGGAGAATTATCAAGCAATATTAATGCATCTTTGAGCCAAGAAGACACTGGGGCATTAGCCATCAAAACATGGGGTTTGCATGGGGTCACATCTCTTAGAGAAGTTTGGCAACAAGCACCCATCTTAGGCACATCCATAGTAGCCTTGTTATTCAGCTTGAGATCCTTTCCTTGGGGAGCCATGTAGTCAGTCACCATGTGGCCTCTTGAGCTACAATTTAGGCCAGAGAGAGTGGCATTTTCATAGACTATATAGCTTGAGTCCAATGGCCCAGTTTAGATTTTAGGACTGAAAATTTTGACACGGTTTTGTTTATCATCATATTGACATTGAACCTAGCAAAAACCAGGGATGACTTTGTCAGTGTAACCATATCCATGAAAATGTAGTGCTTGAAAGAGTCTCTGATCCACTTGAAGAACTATTCATCCTATAAGAAAGTTGATGATCATAAAGAGTCTGATCAACATTTTGATTCATGCATATATACAAACATTTTGTAATAAGTTTGTGTTGTAATAGGAGCAGTACATATCCCATTACTAGGTAGGCCGCAACAGGTCCTATATTGTAAATCCTTTAACATGGTACATCTTTTAGATTAGAGATTGCAAAATCCTTTCACAAGGTAGACTCGATAATTCTTATAATGATCCTAACAAGGTAAGCTATCTAAAATAGATAATATTGTAGCTCTAACCAAGAACCCTTCTTGTTGTAGTAGTGAAGGTTGTGGGTGTCATCCCCACTGCAATTCTTTCCTTGAACAAAGGATTTGTGCATGACCAAAAATCTTGGTGTTATGAGTTGTGTTTACATGTTTTAGTTTATATGAACTTCACTTTAATTACTTGCAAGATATTCAGTTTGGTTTATGATAATAAAGTAGGTTCAAAAGTTTTATTGGTACTGATTCATCCCTCCTCTCACTACTTAAATTTCCATAATTAATCCAACATGAATAACCCTCAACTCATGTAATGTCGTATTCTCAACCCTAATAACTTGTATCAATGATACTAAGCCTAAATTATTTGTAAAATTCTTGAGATGGGAAAATTTCATGTATCCTCGGACCATGTAATTGTAGATATTACTTTCAAAAGGAAAATAGGCCTAGACTAGAGTGCCCACAACTAGTGTTCTAACTATTTGGCTAGGAATTTCATAATACAATGTGTGTCAATCTTGGTTCATGCGATGTTCTTCTAGTTTTGATAATTGGTTTTATGTGCCATATTTTCATTAAACAAATGATCTTTTAACTCACATATAAACCTAATCCTTAGCATTTGAAATTAACTAATGATGTGTATTATAGAGGGAAATCTACCATATTGAATACCTAACTCTGTGAATTGGAAAGCTCTCTCTATATTTGCATAAAAATGTCTTGTTTCTAGAACCCTATAAGTTATGATTGATAATCTTTAAATGTTTAAGGATTAGTCAAAATTAGGAAGTGATGATCAACTTTTAATCCTTATTTTTTAGTTTCTTTAAAATTAGTAATTAACAAAGTATGTGAACAAGAATTAATGATCTTGAGAATATAGTGGTAAAATATGAACCATAAAATATGGAAGGTAACTAGGTGCTTACCCTATATAAAAAATAGTAGAAGCTATAATGCATCAAGAGGAAATTCATCGAGTGGTGCAATTGAGTGTGTGACAATTCAAATAATCTATGAGTAAGGAATCCCTCTAGCAGCTAAAAATCCATCCATCACATGATTACCCTTAAGTTTTAGGTGTAGGAACTTTATTTCCCCTCAAGAACTTACCTTGATTGTGTGTTTCTCTTCTTTCTCTTATATGACTACTTGTTTTTTCCATTGCACAAACATTTTGCAGGATTTATACCCTGGGCTAAGTTATTTATCCTATTTATTTCATCAAAAATTATACACATCTAACTAATTTTTTTATAAGCCTACCGAGTGTGTTGTTAGTGTGACACGGGATCTGAAAAATGTCATCTAGAGGAGCTTCTGAGTCTCTAAATTTTAATAGGCGATGAATAGATTTTTTAGTGAATTACATAATAAATTAAGTGATTTTTCTCTTAGACATTCTTATTGAAATGAGACCATGTCAAAATATTAGATTATATCAATAGGATATCGTAATAGTCATGTGATTGGAAATGTTAACATTTTTTTTAGTCATGGAGGAATGTTGGTAATTTAATTGAGATGCTGGTTATGATTTATCATCTTGATATGTGATCGCTTTTTTATATGATTGTTTCTATTGTTCTATGGCCTACTCTTGATTAATTTTTAGAGAGCTATAATCATGTAGGTGATATTAAAGAATTACAATATGCTCTTTATATAATATAATCTTTTGATCAGATGTAGTATCATGATGTCATAATTATATTCTTGAATTTATAAATGTATAGTTTGAGATTGGATAGAAATCTCATAGGCTCTCTTATTTTTTGAGCACAATGGTTGTTGTTGCATCATAAATTATGCTCCCTAATGGTGCAAGTTAAATTTCATTCTCTATTTGTCATTTCCTTTGGTGTCCACTACCATATTGAATTTTAGGACTACTTCTTTCCTTGACTAACCCTCAACTCATTTAATGTCTTATTCTCAACCCTAAAAGCCTTTATCAATGATCCTAAGCCTTAAAATATCATGAAATTCTTAAGATGCAGCAACATGACATGTATCCTTAGACCATACAATTATAGATACCACTTTGAATAGAAAAATAGTCATACACTATGGTTCCCATGACCAATATCCTGACTATTTGGCTAGGAATTTAATGATACATTGTGTGCCAGTTGTTCTTCATGGGGTTCTTCTAGTTTTGATAATTGGATTTATGTCTAAACATTTCATAAAAACTTAACTTTCAAACTTGTATGTAACCCAAACATCAAGAGTTGAAAAAAAATAATGATTTGATTTCAAAGGAGAACTCTACTCTAATGAAGACCTAACTCTACAAATCTAAAATTTCTAAATGCATAATAAATGTAATTTTCCTACCACTCTTTAAGATATAATTGAAGAACTTTAATTATGAATAGGAATCAGTAAGTGATGATCAATTTGTACCCATCAATATGTTTGTATGGTTCTTGAAATTTTTTTCTCATAATCTAATTTTTTATCTCTTAATCTGAAATATATTATGTTATATTCGTTTTAAGTAAGGAACATGAGGACTTCCTCGTAGTATGGAATCCAAACTAAATAAAATTTATACACATAAATACAAATTGATGTAATGTTTCAGGTTGTCTCTTGTTTACCTTAGGTTTGGATTATTTATCTTGAATAATATATGACTATGTGAACAAGAATGAATGATATTTGGAACATAGTGATAACATATGAACCGTAAAATATGCACGATAACTAGGTGCCTCCCCTATATAAAAATAGTATAAATTATAATGCATCAAAAGGAAATTCATCGAGTGGTGACGTTGAATGTGTGAAAAGTCAAATAAGCCATCACCAAGGAATCCCTCTACTAACTAAAAATTCATCCATCACATCATTACCTTTAATTTTTACCAGTGCATGAGTTTACCAAAGAGTTTTGCATGACACGTTTGGGAGATGAGTAAGGATTTCACTTAAGCTCCACCCAAAAGATCATAAAAATTTCTTTCTCCCTCTATGTAAGAAAATAAGTTATATCTTGAAATATTTCCTTCTTAAAGTACTCAAAGGTGTGATAAGAGGTTTCAAGTTTTTTTGAATATCAAGGTCCACATCTTAACTTATCGACTGTATCTTTGCACACATTTATATCTACTTGATTAACAAAGATTCTTCCAAGAATTGACTTAGAAAGAGGAAGGCCTTCAATAGGCACTAATAATATTGTTGCACACAGTTTGGAATAGTTAATATGGATGACAATAATTAGAAAAGTTGATTAATATATTGCATCTTTGTATGGAACCCCATACATCGTACACTCCATAAAGAGACCCACAGAAATTGCTCAAAATATCATATTTTAAAGTAATTTTTAGTCTGATAAAATCCACTTGATCTAAAACCTCAATTCGATATAGACACATTATGGGCATG
>MU226396.1:140891-162454 GCA_018584345.1 Thuja plicata | reverse complement strand
TGGGAGTGTTGGATGCAATTTTGTTTTCATCGGTACCCATATCCTTGGGTATATCATCATCTTTCTTAGATGATTTATCCTGACTAGACTGAATATCAATAGCATCTATTAATATATTCATGTTTGTTGGTGTATTGACTGTTGCTTTGTCAATAGTTGTGTCATGTTCATCAATATTGCCCTTTGCAGCATTGATGTCTTCATCTTTTTGAACTTCTACTACAGGGTCTTATCCTTTAGTGGTATTGACAATGTTGTCTAACCACGATTCATCATTTATATGAACATCTAAGTTACCTTTTATTGACAATTCTTCTTTGGTAACTTCTTCATCCTCTAAGTTGATGTGGATGGGGCTTGCTGGTTCTTGATCATCATCACCGTCTTTTGGCCAGTCTTCATCTATAATGTCAGTCTATTTTTGGCATGTTATTTTTACCTCTTCACTATGTAACTCAACTGTTGAGTTATCTATTTTAGTGATTGTTTCCTTCTCATGACTACTCTCCTCATCAGGATTGAGTATCTCACTCCATATCTTATGTGTGTCTTGTTCAAGTTATATAATCTTCTCTTTAAAAAATTTATAAGCTCTCAACTTGGGTGAGAAGCTTTTTGCATATGTATCCATGATTTCATTGATTTCTTCTCTCGTTGATTCAGGAGGCATAAGAGAGACCAGTACTCTTTCTCTTATCCTCTTCTCCTCATGGAGTGCGAAAGTGAATCTAGAAGATATCTTATCCAATAGTTCTTGTGGAACATCACGTGTAGTGAATTGTAGTGGGACGTAATAGTGTGTACACATCTTAGCAATAAGTGCATCTTCAATATTATTCTGTTCTACAGTATCCCATCTTAACCATTTCCTAATCTTAGGATGTCCAATGGATGCAGCTTCAGAAATATACTTACATATTTCATCAATGTCTTCAGTGGGTGATGTAACCTTTACTGTTTCCTTTGCTTGTTTCATAGTATTAGGTGCATCCATTGCTGAGTCCTCTAAGTCCTCATTAGTCTGAACATATTTCCTTCTTTTGGTAGGTTCCCTAGCTGGTTGTTTTGCCTTTTGTGTGTCAGGTTTCCTCTTATACACTTTCCCTTTTACCATGGGAGAAGGAATTGCATCTTTTGTTGTTTGAATCCTTGTTCTAGACTTCTTAGGTAGAGGAGGAGGTGGTGAATTAGAATTCTCTTCCTTTGATTCTTGTTACTCTTCTATATCACCGATGGGAAGCTGGTCCTCAGTGAGTTCCTCCTTACCCTCTTGTTCCTCTTCACCTTCATAAGATATTTTCAGATTCTTCACCATTCTTTTTGACTATTTTACAGCCTTCTGGACAACAAGATTTGTCTTTATCTTTTGTTTGGCCTCTTCAAAGGTACCAAATCTTAGTTGTTTGTTGTCTATTGGTTCATATAATAGTGCCTTAATGCACTCATTGGCTAATCCTTTTTTGATTTCATAATCCAATTTTGAAAGCCATGATTTCCTTGGAACCACTGATTGTATGTATGTGAAATTAGTATCTACCATGAAACATATTTCTTCACGGTGTTCCTCTATCAAATTTTTAGAAATTCTGGTTCTTGCTTGCAACATTTCCTTTATGGTTTTGAAATACTCATGCATGTAACATTATCAAAATATGTTCCTAGTGGTTCTATGAATTCACCTATCTGAATGGTAATGGGTCTTCTTGTGTCCCATGTAACTTTTCCAATGGAAGGAAAGTATTCTTCAAAGTAAAAGAATATGCACATTATGAGGGAGCCAAACTTACATGTGTTTTTCCTTGAAGACCTTATTGTGCACATGTTCTCCTCAAATTGATGTAACAAGATCTCTGCAAGATCTATCTTCTTCCCCTATTTGATAATATTGTATGCTATGCTCATAGCAGTACTAGATATGTTGTTCATTCAGCTTGCTTGGAATATCTTGTATCGAACAACACATGCTCCAAACTTCAGCTCTTCATCGGTAATGGTGTTCACTTTTAGTGCTCTTTTATCTGATTTTGCACCAGTTAGTTTTTCCACTTCTACCAAAGATGGGTGCTTGTGAGCCTATGGTTTATCACTTTTAGGATAACCACTAACCACATGAATAACATCCTTTGTTATTGCCTTTTATTTGTTTAGCCATAGAGTCTTATTGTGAACTCTGCTAAGAACAATCTTTATCCATTTTGTTTTAAAGACCTTGGGAAAATGCAGTGCATTTGTAAGTCCCTTTACTTCCAAGTGTTTGTGCTCTTCTTTGTGCTTTCTAGCATCATCACATAATGCCCTATAAGCATTATCTAGGCCTAGATCTCCTATTTATGAGATCTTACAGTGAATATAGGACCTTACTTCCTCTACCAGTAAAACCCTAGGTGGGATTCGAGAGAATGCTCCAGAATCGTCAGGTTGTGAAGCTATTTTAGGGTGTATATTGTATTTAGGCTCAGCACATGTGCCTCTACTAACAATCTTGAAGGGTTTGTTCTTATCTTCCTTAATTTTCTCAACTCTAGAAGTCAATGCCATCGTGTTGCAGAAATTTAGGGCTTTTCGTAAATAAAGATAGTGCAGTCGGTGAGTATGTTTACTTATAGATTCTCTGTGCTTTCCTATGAATGTGAATTCTTTTGAGTCAGATTTATTCTTGTTGGGTCACTCTCCAATTTTCTCTCAAATTTCTTTGGTCTACTCTGCTCTGCTCGAAAATCGCGGGTGCAAAAATGAGTTTACTTGTCGGGCTTTTATAACCTCTTTGTATCCTAAGTTGTCATTAATCCTTACCAACTCATCGGTTTATGAAGACTGATTTCATTGGTAAAGACATTCATAACATCTTCGGTGTCTGTGCAAAGTGTCAGGGTTGCTATCAATATTGGAGACTTCACCAATGATTATCGGTGAGGTTGCAAAGACGACTTTTGTTGATTCAGCATTCACCGATATTCATCAATTTATACTTAGCTTGTGTAATGACTGATACATTTTGGTAAGTAGTGCTAAATTTTCTATTTGTGTTCACCGATGCAAATTGTGCCCAATAACTGATGGTTGCTTTTCAATAGTTTTAGCAAAAAACAATATATTGCATCTTTATTCATGCTAATATTACAATATAAACTATGTGTAATGGAACCGATGCATAGTAAAACTTGTTATAATGCAGTTCCATACTTATGCAATTTAGTTGGATGTAGTGATGTCATTGGATCCATTGGATGAGGTGTCACCATTTGCATTGCTTGTTCCAGCACCTTCAGTGTTAGTGGATTTTACCCACATCTTGTTTCTCATTCTCTTGATGTCATCAATGATATTTCCATTGGGATGTGTACTTGTGTCTGTCAGTCAGTCTTTGCAATATTTTATTACATGTCCAACCTTATGATAGTGTAAACATGCCATACCTAGATTGGTCTAGCCTCTTGACCTTTTGGTCCATTTTCTCATACAGTTGGCAACAATATGACCATACCTTCCACATGCTGTGCAATTTACCTAGGTGTTATAGTCTCAAACATATGAGTTACTTACTCTTGTTGGTTTGTAGCTTTTATCAGTTTCCTTTGGTGTCCACACCTTGTTGTTCTTTTTCCAGCATTCCTTATGAGTATGCCCATTCATCTTGCATGTAGGACAGTACTTGTCCATATAGGTTTTTCTCTTTGGATTTGTCACTTTGGATCTGCACTCATGTGCCTTGTGTCCTTTCTTTTGACATTTATAACAATTACCAGTAAAAGTAGATTGTGCTTGAGAAATACCTTTCATTTTTCTTCTGCAGATGTTTGAGGTGTGGCCTAGTTTTCCACAGTGATTGCATGATAGCTTCTTGGATCTTGGGGTTGTGAAAGCATTCCTTTGATCTAGTTGATTAGAAGATTCACCATTCTCATTGTACCCTAATCATGTATAGTTTTTGAATCTTCTTTGTCCATCAAGAAAATCATCCATTCTTTTGTTTCTATCTTCAGCCTTTTTGATCAATTCATTGTGTTAATTCTAGACTTTGATTTCATGCTTCAATTTTTTGTTCTCTTCTCTTAGCTCACCTATGATCAGTATTCTTTCAATAAGTTATGTATTTAATCTGTTTGCTTATTGAATCATAAGAATTATCTAGTTTGTAACCTCATAATGATGCTTAGTGAGTCTTTGAATCTCTGATTCTTTCTCTTGTAGCTTCTCTGTAATTTTCCTCCTATCATCAATGGCTAGTGTTCTTTCACTTTCAGCTTTTCTTGCATCATTCATGACATCAATCATTTTGACCATTTGAGTCTCTTGACCAATTTGTAGAATCTTGATTTGATCTGTCAGATGTAGATTGATCTCTTGTATATTTGTAATTTCTTCAACTAATGCGTCTAAAGCTTTTCTCATTAATGATTCCATTGTTTCAAAGTAATCTATTATTTCCAATTCTTTTTAGTCTTTCTCATTCAGTGTGGTTGCCATAATCTTTCATTCATCAAGAAATTTTCTCAGTTTTATTCTCGCCTCCTTATACTGTTCATAGTTTATTTGCATCTATAACTGCTCATTCTCAATAGTCATGTCCAGTATGAACTTGTCCATTGCTCTGATCTTTTGTCTCAAGTCTTTAAGATTTTCAAGAGATACTTAGCTCTGATACCAATTGTTGGAATTATATTGGAATGATGTACTACGAGGGGAGGGGTGAATCAGTACCTCTGAAACTTATCTTGGTTAGCCCATTAACCCTTAATCATCAATTTGTAAATTATCTTATCTAACTGTTCATATTTCTTTATGTATATGCAATCATATCATAAGTTCTTTTAGTATGTAACCATAATAGAAACATTCATGAAAATAGATAACACATAACACGATATGATATCGTAGAAAACTCCTATTAGGAAGTAAAAACTATTGTGGGGATTTTTACCCACAAGACTTCACTATCTACAAATAAGAAGGGGCCGATTAAGGCTTACAATTGGTCACTTCTGATGACCTACCCTATTAGGAGTATTACAGTGGAGACCTGTTCAGATTTACTTCATTTGAAGCTTTAGCAACACTATTAAGTGTGCACTCTATTAAGATATTTGTAAAGAACTGTTAAGTCCACCTTCTACAAAAGGATTTTATATGTGATGCACTTGTTAGAATGTAACTACATAAGTCTTTGATCTGATGATGTATGCAATCTCTAATTGTTGATAAAAGATCCAATAAAGCTTCATACATATAAGTAATCATCCCTCCATTATTGAATGGTACCTTTATCTACTCATCGGTAGCCTCTGTGTGTTCTTGACAACTGATATGATCTGTTTTTGAATTTTGCATGAATTCTGCCTTCTGATCCTTGGATGCTCTTCGTGGCTATCAAAAACAATGAATTCATAACTCACAATTGAGTTGAACATCTATTTATACTAGTTTTTGGCTCAATTCTTGATTCACGCTTCGCAAGTTAACTCTAGATCCAAGGTTTACAACTTGACCTTGATCTTTAGTTAGATATGTTTTAGATCCGTTAGGATGCTTTAAAACATTTACATAAAGCTTGCTTGACCCTCAAATTATGATTTAAAACAAATTAAAACTCTATAAATAGAATTATATTTCTTTATCTGACGTGTAAAACTCAGATCCACTATTTGCGGGTTCTCTTACTGACTATCAGTTCTGATGATCAGTTTTCTTTGTCGCCCGTGTTCCTTTCTTGAAATGGTCATCAGGTATGCCTTTTCTTTTCCATTAGTTTTCTTCTCAAAATTGTGTCACTGGTGATTCTTGTAGTCACTAGTGATGCTTGTAGTCACTGGTGATGCTTTTCAATTCCATACTTATCATTTTTCATGACCTTTGTGTTCTGTCAGGTATGCTCACTGTTTGACGGTAATACTTGTAGTCCGCTAGTGATTTTTGTAGTCTGTCGGTGATCTCTGTCAATGTTTTTCACTAAGTGTACTAATGTCAAAATTAATTTCATCAAATTATTCTGGTTTTCATCTCTTCTTGGAGATTCTACCAAGACATCCCCTTTATCAAATAATTCCTTCATATCTCTTTTTCCCTTCTCCTTGGTAAGCCGAGAGGACTTGCGGGTATTGGTAGACTGGGGGTTAGTATTCTGAGGGCACTCCACGTTAATGTAAATTTTTTTGCATTTTTTGGAAGCCAGGGGGGAATCCTCATGGCTTAGGTCATGCTTGTGACTAGCTCACGAGCCAGCGATAGGGTCATTTTTAGAGGACTTATGACTGGCAGTAGGGGTATAGCCTCTAATAGAACTAGAGGGCATAAGAAGGCCCTGGTTGAGGGAGACCGAGGGAGAAATATTTTTCTAGGAAAATTGGGTAATTTCCATGGTGGGAGGAGGGAAGAGGGCATGGTAGAAATGGTAGATTCTAAAAATAAGCCCCTAGTGGAGGTAAACAGGTTTCTTTCCCAAAGAAATTGACTCATTCACAGTAGCCACAGTTGACTCCAAAGAATGCAATAGATAAAATGACAAGGAGATCAACAAATTGTGCCTAAGGTGGTTTAAAAAAGGGAGATGGTAATTTTAAAATGTACTGAAATGACCCTCTAGGGTGAATTACTTTATGACCAGCTTGCACATCTTCGACCAAAATTTGGGCAGGTCTTCCATGCTGTATGCGCCATTTTTTGACACCAGCTTGTCATCCTTAGCAAAAAATTGATCAAACTCCATTTTCGCCTACATTTTAGTTGTTTTCTTCCATTTTTTACCCATAGTAGGCATACCAATGGCTTTTCCTATGACCTCCTCATTGAGATCAAACATGATTCCATTTATGGTGACCCTTCTCTCATTCCAGGTTTTGGCAAACTGCCAAGAGATCATTTTGTAATGTCCAGCTAGACATTTCATGATGGGAAGAATCTCTCCTTCTTTCTAGAAGTACATAACCATACGGTCTAAAGAGAACTCCTCCTCCTACATAACCTATGTTTGCAGACCTCTTAAGCACAACCCACACCTAGAAAAAATTTTTGTTCGAAGGCCAGCTAGAGAAAAAACCCTCCAAGACACAGGACCCAAATAAGCCAGAGAACAATTTCAGAGAAAAGTAGTTGCATGAAATGGAAGAGTTGAAACTATTTCTTAGCCCTAAAATTTTGTCATTTTTCAAGCCATAACTTTGATAATAATTTCACTTAGCCTCAAAAAACACCACTGAAGATGCCACTGAGGTTAACACGTGGGAGCGGCATTGTAAACTGTAATCGCCATTATTGAAATCCTTGCCAAATATTTTATTACTCTCTATAAATATCACTTGATTCAAATGCCACTTAAAGACATAATGGTACTTTATGGAAAAAATGATGCCAACAAGCCACGTCCACTGCCAAGAGGAATTGGGGAACCCACCAGTGGAGGCCACATGGAATTTCCAATTGCAATTAGCACCAAATTTGAGATGGATGGAGCCCTTAGGTCTGCCATTTAGTGCCCAAATGAACCATTGATTTTTAAACATTCTAAATTTTGTTATTGGCACCTCTTGTTTCCCACATAAGAAGGTCCTAAGTATTCTTGGGCAGCTGAGTAACAACCCTCTAGCATCGTAATCCATCCATCTCTAATCCTATAGCATCCATAGAATGAACAACCAAATTCCCTTCCCTGTAAATATGTTTTATAGTGGTCTTACTAAAATGACCCATCAGACCTTTTATATCAGATAGGATAGGGTCAACTCTCCACCCAGCCTTGGATTTTCCGCAAATAGTCTCAACAATAATCTTGGAATCCCCTTCAATTTCAATACTATTTAGCCCAAGTTAAGATAAAAATTCAGCCCTCATAAGAGATCCATACCCTCCTCTTGGTTAACCGAGTGGTCAATGAGAGGAACAGCTTAAGTGGCCACCATTCTCCCCCAGTGATCACCCATCAAAATTGATTTTATGCCAAGAGGCATGAGGGGGATCCCAAATAGTTTCCTTTCTAGATCTCAGTTTAGTGTTGTCAAATCTGGCAAACCCCTTACCCAGTCCCCAGTCTTTAGAAATCTTCAAGTCAAAATCATTGGGGGGGAGATTTGGTCTTTTCCAACATCCCACAAACACATTTTCTTGTAAAATTTTATACCTGAGATAGAAGACATCCTTTATAATGAGTTTTGTATCTCTAAATATCCTTTTGTTGCACTAGATTCTTCCAAATGGCTCAGCAGAATATCGTGGGGATTTGGTTCCAAAATATTTTTATCAACGAGTGTTGTGAAGGTGAGTGCTAATCAAGTAGCATATCCTAGATGTTGTGGTTTGAGATTCAAGGAATGTTGAGTCTAGAGAGGATCTCCTACCATATCCTATCAGTGAACTCATAGTGAAGCATGATATGGTTACTACTTTCCTCTTCTTTCCTGCAAAGGAAACATCTTTTGGTAAGGCTAAACCCTATTTTGACCAAATTATCCAAGGTGAGGATTTTACCATGGAGAAATGTCCACCAAAAGAAGTTAACTTTAGGGATTAACTTGGGCTTCCTGACCTTCCTCCAATAAAAAGTGTTAGCGTTGTCATTGATCAACAGACCATAGGTCGATTTGACAGAAAACCCACCACGTTGAGTGTGTCTCCATAACAATCTATCAGGTCAGTCAATGATAGGAATATAGACCAAATGCAACAAATCACATAGTTTGGTCACCGAGTTGGTTAGGTCCCGTCCAACAAGAAGATGTGGGAGAAGGTCAATCAACTTACCATTGAAGATATAGTTGGATACCATAGAACCAATACCAAGGGTCAGAATGTTCCTCAGCTGAGAGAACTAAGAGTTCCTGAGAATGGTGTCCAGCAGCCAAGGGTCATCCCACAACCTGATCTCCCTACCATTTCCTAAAAACTAGATGGCCCCATTTTCCATGATACCTCTACATTTGAGAATACTATTCTAGATTTTTGAGCCCTCAGGGTGGCCCTGCACCATGAAGAGTTTACAATAGCATCCCCCATCCAGATACTTATCTTCCATATTTTGCACCAATCAACAGTTCCCTAAACCATGGTCCATGCCATTTTGGATAGCAGAGCTCTATTAAGGTTGTGGATTTTCCTTATACCCAATCCTCCCATGGATTTTGGAAGACAAACCTTATCCTAGAAAACCATCAGAAGGTGTTTATTTTCCTCTGACCCAGACCAAAGGAAGGTGCATTGAATTTTTCAATCTTTTCAACCATGAAACGAGAGATTTTAAAAATAGATAGAAGATAAACTAGAATGCCTTGTAGGGATGTAGTAAGGAGTTGTAGCTTACCATCATTACTTAGAAGTTTACCTTTTCAGCCCACCATGTTCCTTCAAGGGTATGTTCCAGAATAGTATTCCATAATTCATTCTTTACATCCTTGACAGTCAATGGAAGGCCAAGATAAGTGGTAGAAATCTTATCAGCCTGGCATCCTAGAGTCTTCAAAAAAAAATTCTACACCAAGTTGTCAGTGTTAAAGAAGAACATTCTTCTTTTGTGATAGTTGATATGCTGACCCAAAGCAGTAGCGTAATTGTCTAGCAGCCTCTTCCACATCCCAACTTCCCTAACTGAGGAGGCCCCATAGAATAAGGTATCATCCATGAATTGTTGTAGGATCATAGGTTGGAGAGTAGTAGCTGGCTTGATCCCCTCAATCGCTCTTGATTGAGCCATCTATACCATGTTACAACCAAGGACCTCCACAAGAAGAATAAAGAGGTAAGAAGAAAGGGGGTCCTCTTGGAAAAGACCCTTACTCGGGGAAAATTTTGCACTAGATTTTCCATTAAATAACACCAAGCATCTCACAGTCTTCAAGCAAACCTTAATGAGGGTGATAAACTGCTCAGAGAAACCAAAAGTGGAAAGGACTTTGTAAAGGAAAGTCCAATTGAATTTATCATATGCTTTAGAAATGTCCAGCTTGATGGCCATCCCAACAACCTTACTCTGATCAATTGAATTTTCGACCAGGGACAAATCCCTCCTTATTGGGGCTAATAATTCACTCAAGCAGCGGTTTGATGCGATTAACCATAATTTTAGAAAAGACTTTATATAAATTATTACAAAGGCTAATAGCTCTAAATTCCTCCATGATTTTTGGCTCAGCACATTTGGGGACCAAGACAATATAGGTATCATTAGGTTTCTTAAGGATCTTTTTACATCTAATGAAGTCCTGAGCAACATGAATAACATGAAAACTAACAATATCCCAAAATTCTTGGAAGAAGGCCAGGGGAAAACCATCCTAGCCAGGGGTTTTGTAGGATCCCATGGAGAACACTAAATTATGAACCTCTTCATCAATAACCCTTGACATGAGAATATTATTGTTATCATTCGTGGTAGTCCTAGGGAGCTGAGAAATGAGATAGTCTTGGAGGCTAACAGAGTCCCCAAAATTCATGTTGGTGAATGATCTAGAAAAATAATCAGTGTCTCAAGTAGATTTGGGTCAAAGATTTCCAAATCCCCTAAGTTCATGAGAGTGGTGATGGAATTCCATTTTTTGTGCTTACAGGCAGATTGATGAAAAAAGGCAGTGTTACGATCTCCCTCCTTTAGCCATAAAACCCAGGATCGTTGTTTCCAAAAAAAAATTTCATTAGCTAAGGTCACCTTCCAATATCTCCAAGTATTTTTTTCCTTAATGTGTAGTTCACCCAAAAGATCACCCCTTGCCATTTTCCCTTGAAGAACTTCAAGTTTTTGAGATAAAGGCTTTTGTGTATGGAAGATGTCTTCAAAGCTGAATTTTCTCCAACCTTTATCATCAACTCTGATGAGCTCAAGATTGGAAGCAACCCTAAACATGGCCAAGCCTTTGATTGGCGTAGACCACCATTGCTGAATCTTATCACAGAAGCATGGGTGGTAGGCCAACATAATCTCATATCTAAAAGGTGTAGGGTATGGGTATCACACATCCATCCAATTAATAAGGAGGGGGCTATGATCCTAATTCATCCTAGGAAGCGCAACCAAAGAGGAGGCTGCCCCAAAATCCAAGGAAGAGTATAGGAAGACATGGTCAAGGAGAACCTAGATGAGATGATTCCCTTTTCTATTTTTGGTCCAGGTGAAAGGGTTACCCCATAGCTCAACATCATAAAGACCATTATCACAGACAAAGCTACCCAGGTCTTCCATGTTGTCAGTGTATTCCATATTATCTCTGCATTTTTTAGAGGGGAACAAAGGAGTATTAAAGTATCCCAACACCATGAGTCTAGAATCTTGGAGACTTGAGAAAGAAAACTTTAGTTCTTCCCAAACCTCCCTTCTCCCCTGGAGATTATTAGGAGCATAGATGTTATAATAGAGCCAAGCATTCTTCAGGGAGGTGAAGGATACTGCCAGGTGATGGTGGGAGAAGCTGTGAGCATCACCCTTGACCTTGGATGGGTTCCAGAGAGTGGAAATACCTCTTGTGGCTCCTTGATCCTCATAGTAGAGAAAATTGGCCCCAGGCCATAGCCTTTCCACCAACACCTCAAAATTATCATAGTACATTTTAACCTCTTGAATTAAAAGAATGTTAATCTTATAATAAAAAACATACTACTTGATAGTGAGTTATTTCTGAGGGTTATTGAGCCCCCTTATATTCCATGATAGAAAAATCATTTCTTACCTTTTTTGTTGAGATCCAGGGTCTTCTTCCTTCCTAGAACAATATCCTTTATCTTACTCCTTTGTCTTGTTGATCTGTCCGTCGACCGACCCGGTTTGGTGTCCACCCCAACATCAATTTTTTTGGCCTTGTCTTCTTTTGTTGAGTTTTCCATTCTTATTCCCCACTCTTTGGGGTCCTATTGGGTGTGGATTAACCAACTATAACTTGGGTTCGAGAGGCCATGGGGTTGATAAAAACTTCCACCATGGGAGGAGACAAGGAGCCCTCGGATGTGTTTCCTGAAAGCACAAAGACATTGAGTTTTGTCTGCAAGGGTGCCAAACCTGGGATGGTACCTTGTAAAGTTTTCATCACCATGTTGGTTGTATCAGAGATGTTGTGTTCCATCTATGGTACTACAAGAACTAGGCTAATACATTGCTCGGTATCCTGCTCAATGTTAACCAGGTTCACCTGATTGATGCAGAGAGATTGACAACTAGTGTTCTCCTTCATTCCAATTGTTAGTTTTGTGTTCAAATCAACCATACCAATGTTGTGCTTCATGGATCTTCTTCCTAATGGGATCTCGAAGACCCCCCAAACAAACTTATCCTCCAAGGTATAGTTGGATTCAAGAAGATTCCAATTTTACTAAGCTAACTAGTCCAACTAGTAACCCAAAAGCCTAATTTCCTCCACTAGTCCTCCACCTATTCTCTCAAATCTCTTCTTAGGATATTCTCACACACTCACTAAGAATCCCCATACACTTCTTGACCCTTTCTTGGTCATTTTGCATCGATCCCAACACTCCAAGTTGTTCTAATTCTTTAATAGGTCTTTAACTCACTAGGAGGGCTAATTGTTCAATTCCTTGTAGCCCTATTTTTCCTAATTTTGGCTTATTGCTTCCAAAATCCCTACACGAACCCAAAATAAAACTTGAAAATCTTCAAGACACCATACATACCAATCAGAATCCAAAATCCTAACCTCTGATGACACCCAAAACCCTACTTCCTCGCAGGCCCTATATTATAGCCTATTAATTAGGCCTCTAGACCAGTGAACAATAATAATTGCAAAAATTATCTCCAATCAGTGATTCCCCTCCAACCACTAGTGAATCCTTTTAGGATACTTCCTTGTGCATCCAGAAATGCCATCAAGTCTTTTTCAAAAGGTCTTGGGTGTTCACACAAATTTGTTCTCCTCCTTGTCCTGGCTAACCTTGTTCCACTAGTTAGCCATAGAGCTTCATTGTCGGCCTGTGAAATCCAATGAGACAACAAAAAAAAGAAAAAAATCCCTAACTATTGACCCTAACCCTACTTTCCCCATGGTTTTAGACAAATCTACCAGAGGAAAACTAGGTTAGAGCCATTTCTATCTTGGCAACACTATTTTGTCTTTGCCAGACCAGTGGCCTTCAAAATTTGATAATGTTGAACCTACTAAACTTAAAAAAAAACTACTTAGGTCATATGAAAGCTGAAAACAAACACTAAATTAAAATGAAACCTGATCACCTATGCCAATGCGTACAAGACCATACAAAAGCAAAACTACAGTGCAGATTATGCAAAAGAAGGTGCAAACATCCATACAGAGGTGTCAAAAATAAAAGTCCCAATCCAAAATCTCATTAACCCTTCCAAAAATTTGATTCCATTCTCATAAATTGATCGGCATGGGTGGTTACATTCACTTCTAACCATCTTTTGTCAAATCTTGCAGAAGTTGCTCGAGCAACTTTCAAAGTTGCTAGCAACTTTTTGCAAATTGAAGTATTTTCACTTCCTATGTCCTCTCGATTAGTGAGGTTGACTTCTCAGACCCTAGATAGGATATGTATGGTCCTAATACATGCCTTCAACCCATGTTACACCAAAATGACAAATTTTCCCATTTTGAGGCCAAATGACCTAATAAGCACAATGAGCACTAAGGCTCTTACAATCATGAAGTTAGACTTTCATGCTTCCTTCCTTTTGGAAATTTATTCTAACACACCCACACACTTCCTAAACACCTTAAACAACATCAAAATAATAAAAATAGGGAGGTTCCCTACACCATACTCCCCTGGACAAAATAACTTAAGTCCCTTTAGTTAGGAGGTCTTCAATAGTGACCCCATGTTTAAGTATATCCAACTTTGTCATCCAAGTAGCCTCATCTTTAGGTATCCCCTGCCACTTGATGAGATACACCTTGTAGTTACCCTTCCTAGTCTTCTTTATCACCTTAGAGTCTAAGACACTTTTCAATTGCAATGGCTTTGGGGTAGGCAAATCTTTCACCCAATCATCTTCCTCCAAATCTACAAGTGTGGACTGACCTGTGTTAGGAGGTGATCCTCTGTAAGGATACAAATCACTAACATTGAAAATAGATGAAATACCCAAATTAGGAGGAAATTCCACTTCATAGGCATTCTTTCCATATTTATGCAAAATCTTCAGTGGTCCAATCTTCTTCATGAGTATCTTAGTTGGTTGGCCTTTGGGTAGCCTCTCCTTATGAGGTAGGCAAGTACTAGATCCCCAACCTTGAACTACAAGTCCCTCCTGGTTTGATCAGCCATGGCTTTTTACTTCTCCACTTGTCTTTGTAAATTATGATTGACTTGAACATGTAGTTCCTTCATCTATTCTACAAATGACTCCCCTTGTGCACTTCTCTTGTCTTCCAACCTGAGATCCCTTAGCTCCAAAATTACCCTTGGATTAACCCCATAAACTATTTCAAAGGGGCTCTTACCTATACTCCTATTAATGGAGTCATTGTAGGAAAATTCTACCTGCCCTATGATATGATCCCAAGATTGACCATGTTGTTTGGTTAAACACCTCAACAAATTCCTAAGTGACCTATTCACTACTTCTGTTTGTCCATCAAATTATGGATGGTAGGCTGAGGAGCAGGAAAAATTAGTTCCAAGAATCTTTCAAAGGGTTCTCCAAAAGTGACCCACAAACTTTGTATCCCTGTCACTAACAATATTCAAGGGCAAACCATGAATTCTAACAATATCCCTAAGGCCCCATTTGTTTGGCAGAATTGGAATTGAGTCAAAACCTTATTATCACAAAATCAGGTTTTTAAATCCCGGTTTTGCATCTTGGGGAATTGGAATTTGACTCAAAACCTTATTATTGCAAAACCAGGGTATGATTTCTAATTCCACCTATTTAGTGGGAAGATGATGCCACTCATTTTGGTGTCTAAACCCAGTTTTTCTTACGAATCTAGAATTGCAATTCAGAGAAAAAAACAACGGATTTGCAAAAATGAGAAGTGTCACTCCCAAAAATGGGAAGTGTCACTCCCAATTCCGTGAAACAAACGAGGCCTAAAGAAAATCCCTTCAATCTGGGAAGCATCATTTGTTTGTTTGCATGGAATGAAGTGTGCCATCTTACTGAAATGATCTACCACCACAAACACACTGTCATGTACTCTAGATGTCTTTGGTAACCCCAAAACAAAATCCATACTAAGACACTCCCAAGGCCTATGGGGTATAGTTAGTGGTTGATACAACCCACTATCGCTACTTTGGCCTTTTGCCCTCTGACAAATTTGGCATTTCTCTACAGGTCTCCTCATGTCTGTCTACATATTAGGCCAATAGTAATGCCTATGCACCTGCTCCAATGTTTTATCAACTCCAAAGTGGCCTCCTAAGCTTCCTTGGTGCTTCTCCTTCACAATGTTTTCCCTCATTTATCCTTGAGGTATACACATAAGGTGACCTTTGAACAAAAGGCCTTCCTACAATACATACTCACTAAAATCCACCTTGAACCCCTACTTGAACTTTACACAATGTTCATAAGCTTCTTTGAAGTCTTTGTCTTCCTTGTAGAGGTCTTTCAAGTCTTCCAAGCCCACACTTTGTAGTTGTATCTCCTAAATTGTGAGTAATCTCCTACTAAGAGCATCTGCAACCTTGTTAATAAGCGCCTTTTTGTGTTTGATAACAAAGGTATAGGCTTGTAATGCCTCCACCCACTTCATGCGTCTTTGGTTCAAATTTTCTTGCCCATTTATAAAACTTAAGGCATGGTTATCTGTATAGACCACAAACTCCCTAGGTAACAAGTAGTGTCTCCACTTCTTCAAGTCTTGTACCATGGCATATAGCTCCAAATCATAGGTGGAGTACTTTTGTTTTGCCTCATTCAAATTCTCAAAAAATAAAGCCACAGGGTATCCCTCTTGGCTCAACACTACTCCACTAGCCAACTTGCTAGCATCACAGTCTACCACAAAGAGTTGATTAAAGTTAGGAAATATTAGGGTAGGTAGCTCAGCAATCCTCTTTTTTCAGCATTTCAAACCCTTGGTCTGCTGCTACTATCCATTCAAACTTGCATTTTATTCCACCTTTAATAGTATTCAGAATTGGGGCACATACATGACTGAAGTTCCTCACAAACTTCCTATAATAGGAGGTCAATCCATGGAAACTCCTAAAATACCCTATAGACTTAGGTGTAGTCCACTCCAAAATGGACTTAACTTTATGAGGGTCCATTTTCATACATCCATTAGCAACCACAAAACCAAGGTATACTAGTTCAGTTTTGAGAAACTCATACTTTTCTTGATTTATCATCAACTTCTCTTGGTGTAGCTTTCTTAAGACCATCTCCAAATGCTTTAGGTGCTCCTCCTTGGACCTGATAAATATCAAAATATCATCAAGGTAAACTATTACAAACTTACCAGTAAATTTTTCCAGTACTTCATTCATGAGCCTCATGAATGTGCTAGGTGTATTACTTAGGACAAAGGGCATTACTAGCCACTCATGTAGACCCTCATTGGTCTTAAAATCTATTTTCCACTCATAACCTAGCCTTACTCTTATTTTATGATACCCTGACTTCAAGTCCACCTTAGAAAAGTAACAAGATCCACCAAGATTGTCCATCAAGTCTTCTATCCTGGGCATTGGGAACCTATATCTAATTGTGATCTTGTTTATATCCCTAGAGTCTGTACACATCCTCCATTTTCCATCTTTCTTAGGTGCAAGTACTATTGGCACATCACATGGGCTTAAACTCTTCCTTATCAACCCCGTATCTAGCAAGTCTTGGATTTGTTTTTCTACCTCTGCATTTTGGATTGGTGTCATCTTATAGGCAGCCTTGTTTGGAAAATTTTCTCTAGGTATAAGGTCAATCTGATGACTCACATCTCTCATAGGTGGTAAGGCACTTGGCATACCATTATCCACTTTGTCATGATACTTCTCCAACAAATCTTGTATCTCTGGTGGCACACTGACTTTCTCCTTAGTTTCCTCCTTTGGTTTGATCGCTACTGTACAACATACTCCCTTCTCCTTCTTCATGGTCTTTAGAAACTCTTTCCCACTCAATAACATAACACTTGTTCCCACATGCTTCTCTTCATTGGGTTCTTGCAATGGATCCATTTGGAATTTCTTTCCTACTTTGGTGATGACATAATTGTTCTTCTCTCCATCATGTATGGCTTTGACATCATACTACCATGGACATCCTAGGAGAAGATGGTATGCCTCTATAGGTAGTATGTAACATAGGACCTTGTCCTTCTATTCTCCAATCTCAAACTCAACCATAGTTTTCTTATCTACCACTATTTGTTGACCCTTGTTCAACCATGAAACCTTGTAAGGTGTGGTATGAGGTATCCTTCTCAACTTCAAATTCTCCACCATCTCTATGGACACTATATTCTTAATGGATCCAAAGTCCACTATAACCTTGCAAATATTCCCATGAGACCTAAAATTTGTCTTGAATAAATTCTTTCTTTGTGGTGGATCTATGGTGTTAGGTACTTTCAATAAGGTTTTCCTTAACATCAAGTTCTCTCCATCTAGTACTGGCCCTACCTTGGAAATAGGTGAAGTAACACTTTGAGTGTCATCTTCCTGAACTAATTGATTCCTCCTATCCCCCATTGAAGATGAGGAAGCCTTCTCTGGAAACCTACCCATTGTGTGACCTACTTGGTTAAAATTATAACACCTACTAGTGAAAACTGAATCAGATCAAACTGAATCAGATCTTCCTTGGGGTTGGAATCTACCTCTTGGTGGCCCCCTACCTCTGTATCCTCCCCTTTGGAAAGATCCTCTATACTAATTTCCTCCACTACTATCCATGAACTGACTGTCATCTTGTCTATCAGGGCTCTGTCCCCTACCAAAGTTACCCCTGCCTCTCTAAAAACCTATGCGATTGCTACCACCTCTTCCTCTTTGATGGAAGTCATTCCTCCTTCTAGCCTTGTCTTATACTCTTAAGGCCAATTGAAAGAACTTGTGCATATTGTATGGTGCCATCATGCTAATCTCATATTGAATGCCCTATCTCAACCCATTTAGGTACCTTTCTACCTTCTCCATTTCATCCTCTTGTATCCTAGCCCTTAGGCTTAGCTTATGGAACTCCTTTGTGTAGGCACTCACTGTCATTTCTTTTTGTCTTAGGTTCTATAGCTTTTGGTATATTTGTATTTCATAATCAGTGGGCAAGAATTGTGCCCTCAACCTGATTTTCATTCTCTCCCAAGAACCAATCTTCTTCTTCCCACCATTCACTATTTCATCCTGCATCATGTTCCACCACACCAATGCAGACCCCTTGAGCCTAGCCTTAGCATAACTAACCCTCTTCTCCTCTGAGATTTCCTTGTACTCAAATTGGTTATCAATGGCTTCAAGCCAATCTAGTAACTCTTCTAAATTGAAGCTACCACTGTAATAGCATTTTCTCCATGCTATCCTTGTTCAAAGATTTGAAATCATCTAAGCACACCTTTTTTTCTTTGTCCAACTTAGGTTATTTCCCTTTGATTGATGACTCTTCTGTCTGACTATCATCATCCCCATCACTTTCATCCCCCCATTCAGTGACCTTCTCCTTGCTTTTTATCTCAGACACATGAGCCTTCTCCAAGAGGCCCTAGACCAATTCTACTATGGAATCCCTACTCATTGCCTTAGGAGGCATACTGTCAACCTATTGACTCTCTTGACTCTCCTCCCCTTTAGACATACACAATCTTCAAGCTATTCTCACTCTGATACCACTCTGATGCAGAGGGATTGACAACTAGTGTTCTCCTTCACTCCAATTGTTAGTTTTGTGTTAAAATCAACCATCCCATGGTTGTTCTTAATGTATCTTCTTCCTAATGGGATCTCCAAGACCCCCCCAACCAAAGGTATAGTTGGATTCAAGAAGATTCCAATTTTACTAAGCTAACTAGTCTAACTAGTCACCCAAAAGCCTAATTTCCTCCACTAGTCCTCCACCCAGTCTATCAAAGCTCTGCTTAGGATAGTATCACACTCACTAAAACTCCCCATACACTTCTTGACCCTTTCTTGTTCATTCTACATCCATCCCAACACTCCAAGTTGTAACAATTCTTCAATAGGTCTTTAACTCACTAGGAGGGCTAATTGTTCAATTCCTTGTAGCCCTGTTTTTACTGATTCTGGCTTATTGCTTCCAAAATCCCTACATGAACACACAAACAAACTTGAAAATCTTCAAGATAGCATAAATCCCCATCAAAATCCAAAATCCTAACCTCTAATGACACCTAAAACCCTACTTCCTCACAGGACCTAGATTAGAGCCTATTAATTAGGCCTCTAGAATAGTGAACAATAATAATTGCAAAACTTATCTCCAATCAATGATTCCCCTCCAACCACTAGTGAATGCTTTTAGGAGACTTCCTTGTGCATCCATAAATGCCACCAAGTCTTTCCCAAAAGGTCTTGGGTGTTCACACAAATTCATTCTCCTCCTTGTCCTAGATCGCCTGGTTCCACCAGTTAGCCATAGGGCTTCATTGTTGGACTATGAAATCCAATGAGACAACAACAAAAAGAAAAAATCTCTAACTACTGACCCTAACCCTACTTTCCCCATGGTTTGAGACAAATACACCAAAGGAAAACTAGGTTAGAGCCATTTCTATCTTGGCAACACTATTTTGTCTTTCTCAGACCAGTGGCCTTGAAAATTTGATAACTTTGAACCTAATAAAGTTCAAAACAAACTACTTAGTGCATATGAAAGCTGAAAAAAAACACTACATTAAAATGAAACCTGATCACCTATGCCAATCCGTACAGAAGAAAAACTACAGTGCAGATTATGCAAAAGAAGGTGCAAACATCCATACAGAGGTGTCAGAAATAAATGTCCCAATCCAAAATCTCGTTAACCCTTCCAAAGTTTGATTCCATCTTCATATACCGAGCATGGGTGGTTACATTCAGTTCTAACCATCTTTTGTCAAATCTTGCAAAAGTTGCTCGAGCAACTTTCAAAGTTGCTAGTAACTTTTTGCAGATTGAAGTATTTTAACATCCTATGTCCACTCGATGAGTGAAGTTGACTTCTAGGACCCTAGGTAGGATATTTAGGGTCCTAATAGATGCCTTCAAACCATGTTACACTAAGATGACAACTTTTCCCATTTTGAGGCCAAATGACCTAATGAGCAAAATGACCACTAAGGCTCTTACAATTATGAAGTTAGACTTTCATGCTTCCATCCTTTTGGAACTTTATTCTAACACACCTAAACACTTCCTAAACACCTTAAACAACATCAAAAAAAGAAAAATAGGGAGTTTCCCTGCACCACTCATCGGTTCCCTACTCATTACCCATGGGTATTTCACCATCTTCCAGACCAAATAGGTCAACAACTGACCCTATTGTGGTTCCACAACTTTGTACCTCAGGCACCTCCAAAGCCTTTGTGTGGGAGCCCTCCACCGTCAGAGGTGAGATGATAGGCCCCAGGGAAGAGTGGGTACCAATTACCTCAGTAGCTCGTGCTCGGGAACTGTTTGCTTTAACTTAAGCTCAGGCCTTCTAGGTAACTTTAAATCCTTCCTGGTATGGTTGTTGGAGTTACAAAATTCAAAGAAAAGGGTACCATTCTCATGGACTATAGCTTGTGTCAATTTACCTTTCTTAGAATTCAAGACCGCAAAGTTGGGAAGAGTCTTATTGATAGACACATTTACAATGAAGTGCGCAAAAACTAGACGGGAACTGGAGAGGGTTACCAGATCCATCGAAATGTAGTGCTCAAAGGAGTTACCAATCCATTTTAACATGTTTTTGTCCCAAAACTTGAGTGGTAGCCCGGGGAGGTGGACCTAGACAGGCGCCATCCTGCTGGGATTTATAGAAGGGTCAAAACCCGGCTTCCACTTAGCCAAGGTGAGAAGATGTTTTCCATAAAGCCATGAGCCAGAGAGAACAAAAGAGAGGCCCTTTGTAGCTATGAATTGGAAGAGGAAGAGGCCCCCTAGCATTGAAAAAATCACAATAGTCCCTTTAAGCTTCCAGTGGTTTCCCACCCATTTTTGAACCATGTCAATGGAGGGACGGAAGTTGAAAAAATGGCTAACTAGAGCCAGATTATGTTCTGTCATATTTTTTCAGCAACAAAGTCAGGGAGAGTGATCTCTGTTCCTTCTTCTGTAAAGCTAGCAAGCATTAAGGTTGGGTCCAACTCAACCTGGGTCCCAACCAACACACCTTTCCAGTCAGCCTTGGGGGCAAGAAGTGGCAGGGAATCTAAAGTACATGTCCCTGAATCAGAGATCAGGTCGGGAATAGGGTCTCCGGGAAGGGGGGGAGGTTCCCCCAACAATTTTTGCCATAAAAGGAATTCAAAAAGACGTTTGGGCGGAAAAGTTATAGAGCGGTAAAAAATCACAGCTAAGTTAACATTCAATTTTACATAGTCTCTGTGAATGTTGAATGCTTATTTTGGTTGTTATACATTGTCTTCCAAAAATTACATTTAAATTATGGAATTGTTATATATGTATAAATATATATGTATATATGTATATATACATGTATATATACATATATACATATATAT
>MU226396.1:112892-140256 GCA_018584345.1 Thuja plicata | reverse complement strand
TATATATATTGTTGGAAACACTGAGAGGGGGGGGTGAATCAATGTTTAGCTAATTATTTGATTTCAGCAACTTTAAACATAAAACAATTATATATCATTTAAAGCTTAACACAAGATCACATAACAAATAATATGATTATGGGGAAACCTTGATTAGAGGAAAACCCCGGTGGGAATCAGTACCCACAAATATTGCACTTGTATAATGAACCTGTTAAAGTTCCTTTGCCTTGTCAGGAGTAATCTTTACAATGTAAGTGCAATGACCTGTTTAAAGGTCTTACCCTGTTAGGAGTCTTTTAAAAATAACCCTATTAGGGGTGAGGACTCATTGTCCAAGAGCTCACTGCTCAATGAGAAAGAAGGCTACAACCTCCTGAGAATAGATATGCACTATATCCAAAAGTGAACTGTTGTATATGACACAGATGTCTAATCAGTTCCAGTTATGCGCTTATGCTCTTATCTTCTTTAGGGCCTCTATCTCATGCTGACATATTTATACTACTCTTCTCTACTTATTTCTTTGACACTTCAAATATATCTTTTCATTAAATATATGTATGTTTATGCCTGAATAGACGCGACTATAAAAAAGACCTTAGTGGGCCCAAAAACATAATACAACACTTCCAAACAAATTGGCTTAAGAATGTTTACTACAATAATAAAGACATGATTACAAACATACTATCATAGGCGCTTGGCCTTTACACAACAAAATATTATATGTTGATCCAAAACATAAGTTGGCTCCTTGCTCTGTCTTATGAACTGCAGTAGTACTATTATTGTTGTAACTTATATGTATTGTCATTCCTTACCATGCGTGTCTAGACTTAGTATGTACACATAACATAGAACATATATGTGAATGCACATACCCTAATTTGATCACTCGCATGTGCGCTAATGTGCTGATCACTGTATAACTTTGTCTGCCCTATTTTCTATACTTAGTCATTTTTGTTTTCCAAGTTTACTTGATAGAAACTCTGTATGACTTTGTTTCCATAATGACAACACAAAATAATTCATGTATCTTCTAGGAGTCAACTTTCCAATAATCTCCCCTTTTGTCATTAATGGAAACAAAGGAATGTGACCAAGTTACTCAAAATCTCAAGATTGACTTATCACAAAAAGAACTGTATATCATTATATCTTTTTAACATATACACACACTTCTCCCCATATATACACTTATTCTTCATATATATTACTCCTCCTTTGACATTAATGACAAAGGTGTCCAAAAACTTGTAATTCTCTAGATACTTACTCCATGTATACATCTAGATATACAATTTGAAGAGACTTGATCTCTTTCTGCCAAAATGCCTTCATTGCATCAATTGTCTGGAGATGGGTGCATAGAGCATCTGTGAGCTTTTCCATTTTTATCAGATCCATGTAGGGACCTTTATCATACATGACCATTGTGGCATCAATTTGTTTGACGTTCTCATCTAGGACAACTAAGGAGGGCGCTAGTCCATTTCTCAGTTGAGTCTTCCTGATTATTATCTTATTAATCTTGAATTTTCCTTTTTCAATCTTGTCTAGCTAACCTTGATAGATACTGTTACAAATGTTCATGTCTTGCATGGATGTTTCAACTAATTTTCTAACACTTTCAACCAAGATATCTACCTCTTCTATCTTCTTGATATGTTCAGAGGTGAATTTCACTTTGTCCATGTAGTTAGCTATTACATTTCTTCCTTTAGCTCCCAACTCTTTCAACATAGACTGACCAATCTTTAATGACTTAGATCTAAGGTAAAGTTCTTTACCAGTTCATTTAATCTTTCCTTTACATACTCATTTTCTGTAGTTCTAGTAGCTGAGTCTACTAAGCTTGTAAAATGTGCTTTGACTCTTGTTAGTATGTTGTCTACATCATCAACTAACTGAATTTTAGCTACTTTTGTGTCTGCAGGTACTACATCATTCAGAATGTTCATTGATTCCAAGAAGAGAGGGTTTATCATTACCTATTTTTCTTTGGCTTTTTCCATGGCTAGGACGCTGATCTTGATAAAGTCTTCTTCTCCCCACACATCCAGACTTGCTGAGTCAGGATTTAATCTTGACAACAATGAAGTAGATGGTTGAATGGATGGTGTGAATATAGTATTCTGACTAGTATCCATGCATTCACTTTTTACTGGGATCTCCATGACTGGTGTTTCATTATTTTGATTATCTTCCTCTTTATTCATGTCTGTTGGATCTGTAGAGGGAAATTCATCTTGTTGTAAATATGTGTCATCAATGCACACCTCCTTTGTCTCCTTAGTTCTTACAAATGATTTTTCAACTTTGTCCATATCATTTTCAGATGCGTTCATGGATATTTTGATATCATCAATCACTATAGTGTCTCCTAGATCTTTTACGATATTAGAAGCTATTGAAACTGAGGGCATTGAAACCTGAGTACATGTCTTAGGTGCATTCTGAATCACTAGTTCTACAACTTGTTTGGGAGGAATTGGAGTTACTTTTTTTGTAGGTGCCATTGAAGGTTACATATGTCTATCCATAAACACTTGTGCAAAAACCTTTTTCAGTCTCTTTCCCAACTAACTCATACTCTTTGTTCATAATATGAAGAGTCCTTGTCTTGGTTCTGAGATGAGGCTTTATGAAATCTAATAGAATTGCCTTCTCATCATGTGCGCAAACAGGGAGAAGATTTTCCAATGTTTCTTCTCTAATCCTCATATCTTCCTCAATTTCATGTCTTTTCATTATCTCTAGAATGTTCCATAATTTGTCTGGTATCACTGTTTTAAGTTCTAGAACTAACTTTTTAAACTTAATCATGTGAGAGATGAGCATAGAAAGTATCTTAGATTTATCTATCTCCTGATACTTGTCATAAACCTTTGTAATTGTATCTAGTCTTCCTTCATTAATAATAATGTTCCTTAAGATATTAAGACTAGGTCTGAATCCTACCTCAGGAGGAGCTTGAGTATTTATTACTGTGCTTCGAGTTGTTCTTTAGGATGGGTGACTAGTGGGCGCTTCCTTCCTTCCTCTAGACTTCTTGCTTGGTACAGAAGGTGGAGAGGATTCCAGATCAATGGTGGTAGAGGGCGCATAAGTGCTCTCTTTAGTATCCTTCTTCTTCTTCTGGATGTCATCAAACTTCTCTATTTTGACTTTTGCAGAGGTTTTCTCAAGTTCTTTTTCTATCTTGGCTTCCCTTGCTTTATCTAAGTCTTCTTGTGTGACTCCATGAATTTTTAGGATGTTGGATGTAATTCTGGATGCCTTCCTTTTGTTATTAGCACTATATAGGACAAAATTGACTTCATTTGTCTTCTCTCTGTAAGTGCCCCACCTGGGCTCATTAGGATCTTTGGGCACAAACAAAAGAACTTGTGCATATCCTTCCAACACATGTTCCTCAACTTCATAACCAAGTGGGTGAATCCATTTGGTTCTAGGATCAACTGCATCCATGCAAGTGCAACCAGTCTCTACCATGAAGCATATGGTATCCTTATACTTCTCAACTATTTTCTCAGATAATCTGAACCTCTTCTACATTTTGGTCCTGGATGTCTAGATGTCCATGTCCATAGAATCCTTCACACTACTCTTTGATGTGGCTTTTAGTGAAATATGAGACATAGTGGGTTTTCTTTTGTCTAGGTATAGATTTGCAACCTTACCAACAATATGGAAGTATAGGTAGATGATCAAAGAGCCAAATCTGAATATTTTTCTCTTGTCATGCTTAATAGCCTTGATGTTCCTAATCAGCTATGTGCACAATAGTTCATAGCGATTGTATTGAGTGTTATCTCTCAACATCCTTATTGCAGCCAGAACTGTTGCTGCAGACACACTATTTAGTCTACTTTCCAGCTAAAACTTGTAACCAAGTATCATAGTGAGGAGCTTGATGTCATTTTATTTAATAGGATCAACTGTCATCCTGTGCCTATCACTCTTGGATAAGCATTCTTGCACAACTTGTTTCTTAACATCCTTACCAGTTGGAAGAACTGGTCCAGTCTTAGGAAGTCTAGTCATGTCATGGATTAGGTCTATGGTAATGCAGATGGGAACTTCACCAATCCATTAGAGGTCATTATGTATCCTTCTCAACAAGATTTTAAAAAATTCTAGCTCATAGAATTCATGCGCATCAGAATACTCAAAGATAGGGTTATCAGTGAGATGCGCGTATTCATCCTTGAATGAATAGTCAGGTTTCATCATTGACACCATGAGAGTAGCTATACTGTTATCCCCAATATTTTCCTTCTTATAGTAAATGTAAGCGCAAATATCTTCCACATGTACAACTCCTAGCGGAGTCTTAGAGAATGCCCCTTCAACATCATCTAATATAGACTTGAATAGATGCATCTTAAAGACAAATCTCTTCCTTTTAGTAATGTCAAATACAACTGGGGTTTCCATATTTACTTACAGCTTGATTAAGTAGGGTTTCACGGTAAATTGAAATGATGTGACTGCTAGGGTTTTGTTCCAACTTCTATCCATTCTCTTAACCACCAAATCTATTATCCTTCAGTGCTTGGATGCTCAGTCCTCTCCAAATTATGTGATCTCAAATGCAAACGTGAATATCATTGAATATTTACTGATTTTATAAGGGTTACTGCATTTAATGCTTGCTATTGTATACAGTTTTCACATAGAGTTCCAAACTTTTTTCAGAATGAAATACATAAAAAGCGTGAATGCATACTGCTACAAATTATGATCATAAACATAAATCCAAAGGTGCATACTTGGAGGTGAGTATACCAACCGTGCAAGGGTTTAGAGCTAGAATAGCTCCCCCTAAGACCAAGAAGGTCAACTAACTAGAAGTAGAGGATGTGTCCTCTATGGATGCATCTACTATCTTGTTCTCATCACTATCCTTCTTTACTTCGATCCATACTTTATCTAAGTTAGCTTTAGCTTCCACAAACATTACTTCTCCTAATTTTTCAACCAAAGACTTCTTAGGATTATCTTGTTTTTGAGTTCTGGATCTACAAAAACTTGAGATGTGTCCAGCTTTTCCACATGAGTGACAAATAATAGGAGGTCTTGTTAGGGTATTTTCTTGCAGGGCCTCTAAAATGCTTGAATATTTGATTAACTCTATGACTCCCAATGCCTTGAAACTCTGAATCAAGCAAGAGAAAACACTAATTGATGAGGTATTTTGATAACACTAGGGATACCTATTATCACCTCCTTCTTTTTTGAGATCCACTGACTCAGGAAGGTTTTACCTATGATTGATTACTAACTTGACAATATCTTTAGAGTGAATTCTGATTTATGTGTTGAATGCTCTGCTCTTATATGGATAAATAGATAACAATGTAGATAACTATGATTACTCTAAGGAAAAGTTTAACAATCTAAATCATTATCTTGACGATGACAAACAACAACATGATAAGGAATTTCATCCTTCTTTCCTTTTATAATTCTTATGAATTTAGGAGTAACCTATTTGATATTCTCTTTAAGAAATCAACAAACTCAAATTGTACACTCTATAAGTACAATTGATTTTGAATATATGCTCTTTGTGTAAATGTAATTGATTTTGAATAGTTTTAAATATTTTGATGATGATGGATCACTTAACAAGTTCTAGACCAGTGCCTATCCTTGGGATATAGAGTCAAAAGATATAAATCCACAGAGATAAACAGATAAGAATACTATAGGATTCCTTACAAACTACATACAACTCAAGTAAAGTGCCTTACAAATTACCCTATCACTCCCACAGTGTTGTATCAAATCCTCAATCACTGTTGTGCTCTTTGAAACTACTCACAAAGTTTAATTCTCCCCTTACAAGAAACTTGCAAATAATTAGATAGCTATGTTATAGCCAATATGTTTAACATGCCTTACAAATTAAACATAAAAGAGTACACACAATAAGCAAAGAGACAAAAACAATATAGAATAAAGTTGCACTATATTTTTATTCATATATTTCTACTTCAGTACATATAAAGGCTAAAAGCTCAATAACACAGATTGAAATCTAGAAGTCTGGCTTACAATTTGATTTTATCATCTTTAAAACTATTATATTTGATCTATTTATAGGTCTAAACCATCTTGGAATCTTAAGATAAGGATGCAGCAAGCTTCAGATGGTCTAAGAAACCTAACCCTAAATTTGCAGAAAAACAAAAAAGAGGAGTAACCCAAGCAGTGGAAAGAAAAAAGTAGAGAATGAAATCTGATTTGCTTCTTGTCTTCATGTAATCTTCGACATCTTTGGTTTGTGTATTCCTAAGATAGTGTGTAATATTATTCAATGATGACTAACCTGCCTATTCTCCAAGAAACTGTGTGTTGGATCCAAAAACATTCTTTTATTCCTCAAAAAGTCAATTGTGGCAACATTCTTATTTTCTGTCTTTATATGAACTTTGGCACCTTTCTCCGATTATGTTTAGGATAGCATCAAATATTTGTATTGGAACCAAGTGACTGCCATTACAGGATAACCTACACTTTTCTTTTATGATTGCTAACCTTGTTATGCTCTTAGATCAGGTGTCAAGTGTTCCCCTCTTCACTCTTCATCCCAGACATCATCATCTACTGCAAAATCCTTCTTTTTCTTTGGTTTTGTCTTCAAGTCCCATGCTGTCACATCATCTTCTCTAGGCCAATTAAAGCTCTGAATGCTTTGCAGTTGTGCTTTTTGCCTCTCCCATCTGACATCAGTTATGCCTTTAACATCCACTATGAATTTATTAATGTCAGTTTCTACCTTGAAAGCTTCATCTAAAATCTTATTGTAGCTTTCCATATCTAGATTTGAATCTAAAATAATGCCTCTTTATTAGGCAACATGCTATCAAATTCACTTTTACAGGCCTCTAAGGCCTTGATCTAATCATCCTCTCCTTTGATTGGAGGAATAAACAAGTTAAAACTTGATCCTAAGAGGCTGATCTTCACCTCAATCTGATTTAACTTTCCTTTGAAGGAAGGTAAATTCATAATTCTTTTCCCAATCTCATCCCCCACCTTTGTCACAATCTCAGGTAGATCTGGTCTATGTGTCTATAAAGAAGCCAACCTCTCAAATAATTGTATTGTACTTGACCAATTTATGAAATAAGGGTTCAAAATGGAGATGTACCCTATCACTTCAATATGTAAAGTAGGTAATTTATTGTATGCATTTAGGACTATATCAGTTTTATCTTTTAGGATATCAATCCTATGCTAAAGTATATTCAACAGTGCATTTATGGCAATCTCATTATCCCTTTTAGCCATATCCTTTGTTTTTGCTTCTTCTTCTATTTCAACTTTTTCCTTTGTATGTGGAGGCTTCTCTAAGGGTACATATACAACTTCTGGCTTTTCTAGAAATTGTTTGGTGAATTCAGCAATTACCCTCTCTTGTTCATGAATCTTGATTTGGCATAATTCTCTATCCTTAGCTAGGGCACTAGCCTCATCTACTAAAGTTTCACATCTTTCATACAATTGCTTTGTCTTATCCTCATTCAAATGTTCCCAGTGTGTCATTATTTGGGAAATCTCCAAGTCACCTGTGTTATGGACTAACCACACCATTTGGTTCCCCACCATGCTCTCTTGAATATTTAACAATTAGGGCTTCTGGTCTCTAGGACATAGACTTCACATAGAAAATTCTTGGGAATTTGGAATATATCCAAATCCTTTGATCATATCACCAATTTGGACCTCAGTTGTCATCTTTAGGTCTGGTTTCTTTCTTATTTGGTCTATTATAAATGCTGAGGCTAAATCCCAGCCTTCAGCAAGCAACATTCCATTGTCCAAGACTAATTTCCTGGTTTCTTCAGGAGTAATATCCTAAGTTTTAGGATCATATTTTTGTAGATCTAAGAGAGCCTCATTTGTCACTGCTTCCTCACCAGCTAATTTGAACTACTCTTTGATCTATTTCTTCTTAAGCCATCTGACGAAATCCTTGAATTCATTAGTTTTTATGAAATTGTCATCCTTTAAAAAGTGTTTCTAATGGATCGGTCTCTCATCTATACATGTTTTCAGAGGCAACTCTATGTCCTCTTCCACTTCTAACTACAATTTTTTCCCTTCGCTTATTTCTTTTCTCAGATTATGATCATAGACCCTGTTACCAGGAATAAAGGCACTTACTCTATCCTTTTTCCTCTCTCATCTTTCATAAATTTAAGCATGATAAGACTGACCAAGATCAATCTTCTACCTCTTAAGGGTAGGCTCATCTGTACTCTCTATCTGTGTTTCTTTGTTCAAATCAATGGTGATCATTTCACCTGTTGTCATTTCTTGTTCAGTGCCTTGTAGTGGCTGATCCATTGGAGGTGGGCTTGGATTTGAATATTCTTCATCACTATCCTCCTCATACTGTGAATCAGAGTGTTCTGGCTCTTCTCGCCCTTTTCCTTTCACAACCAGGTGATCCTCAAGCTATTCACAAAGGGTGTGGTGGTTGTTCAACATACCTTTAATTCTATCAAAATAGGGAAAATCAAGGAAAAACCCTCCAAATGTCACTCCCCTTCTCTTCACTTGTCTTTCCAAATCCAACAGTTCTTGGATTTTATCTCTTCTCAACTTTACTTCTCCTTCATCAATAATATTTCTTGTAGCATCTTCCTCCACACATTCACCATGTAGATAAGTGTTAGGAATAGTGGGAGTAAGGAGTTTCTTAGCTCCTGCAATGAAACCTTCTATATCAATATACCTGTATAAGGCAACACCCATCTTGTAATCATTCAGCTTGTTGCTCACTAAGTCAAGGGCCTTCTTGCCAATTGTAAATTGATCCATTTTGAACAATCTAGGGGTAAATTCCCCCTTCCTATGTAGTGCAAGGTGTTTCTTATCAGTTAACATAAGCTTCCATATGAATTCCATTGTAGAAATTCTGGTTGGTACATGATATGGTAAGATATGAGGAGGATGAGAACATCCATAGACTCTACTCATTGTAAAATTTCTCTCCAAATAGAAGTCACCCCAGTTATGGTCTCCCTCCCATTTTTCTACATACTCACAAGGTCTTAGCAATTGTAACACCTTCACTGGGAGCCTGGTCTTGTTCACACCTAGACTTTGCATTAATGGGTAAACTACCCAATTCTCAAATCTGCAAAAGTCACAGTCTTTGGCAGTAAAGTTCCAAATCTTAATCCAAAATTGGATAGGGTTGGGCTGGTTGTAATGTAACCACTGAGGGCTCAAATTTGGCAAGTCCATAATATTATAATTGAAATGCAACAATAGATGTATCAAAATTGAATAATGCAAGAATTTAGGCTCCTTCTCCTTCTTTTGAATGGCAATAAACCCCTCAAGCATCCCGTTGATGATATACTAAATGTAGTCGTAGCTTTTGCTAGAGTGTACATTCTGTAAATCTAAGACCATCATGAGAATACCAGCACCAATTCTCATAGCTCCTCCATCCTTGCCCAGCACTCTGTATAGGGCATATGTAATGTATTTCATATAGAAATTTAAGTCCTTGTAGCAGTAAGGTGCAGTTCCTGGTATAGGGGAAATATGTTCTTTGACCTCTTTTAGAATATGCCTTTTTAATTGATTCCTAACAACTCCAAACTGTAGCCTATACCTTTCCTCTTGTCTAGGGAGGTCAATCTCAGTGGACATTGTGCTGTATAAGCCAAAAGATTGCATAAAAGAATTTCTTTTCAAGGCTAACAATACAATGCCATCATTATTTTTAATTTTTTTTGTTAATGGGTCATAGTGGTGTGCTAATCCTAGGAATAGGTCTACATCTACAAATACATCAGGGACTAACAACCTAGCCAATCCTAAAGTCCAAGGGTTTGAAACAGGCATAGCTTTATCACAGTTTTTGTAGAAGTAATTGAAAAGATAAAAACCTGTGGACCCTAGACTTTTGGCATCTCTTATGTTGGCATACTCATTTGACAAAATATATGCATTCACCTTCTTGTTTTGAGTAGAACTAGGCAGCAGCTTCAGGAAATCATCAGAAAAGTTTCTCTTTCCTTTAGCATCTTCATCATCATCATCATCACTTCTCCCACTTGTGGAGTCTACGCTGAGTGCTCTAGTCATTTTGCTTAATTTTTTGTAGTTCTCTTATGGTCTCCACTTATTTTCACCGATATTGAGATAAATCTATTCTTAGAAACCCTATTCTTCTCTAGAACACACTAAATTCTTGGAACAATCACTTTGAATTCAATAAAAACTTCACTAAATTCACTCCTTGAAATTAACACTTCTTCTCTTAGACATAGAAAAATTAACAAATTTCTCACTCTAGAATTCTCTGAATGCAAAGTAATTGAAAATGAATGTAATATTACTCCTTTTATGGTAAAAATTCACAAAGCACATAGCTCATAATTGAAAAATTGGTCACTTCTACCTTAGAGTTTGCATACTGTGTCATTAATCCAATTCCTAGCCATAGCCTCTGAATGTGACAGGAAATCAAATTCAAATAAGTGCATTCACACTAAAAACCCTTATAAAATTCAAACTGAATCACCTTTGATATAATTGGCTCTTTTTAGACATCTCAGCTTCTTTTTCCACGTAATCATTAATTCTCTACATTCCTATTGGCCAATGATTTAAGCAATGTCATGTCAGCAACTACCTTTATTCATTTTATGCCTTAACTATTATTTTTCTTATCTAGCGACCACATGACTATGCATTGTCTCCTTATCGCTGAACAATTTCCTTAACCTTGGTTTCTTTCTGAGACCTGGCGACAACGAGCATTTCTTCTTCTTACTTTAACTATGGTTTACTTCTAGCGATCTTGTGACTGAAGGAATCCAAGTCGTTGAAAGAATTTCTTAACTCAAGGCTTATTAAGAGACCTAGCTACTATATTTTAATATGACATTTATTTTAATATTTCCCCTGGAGACCTAGCTACTATAGTTTAATATGACATTTATTTTCTTAGTCTCTAAGTCACCATGAGAAATTTGACTTAGCCTTTTCATCTAGAGATCACGCAACTACTGTTGATCTTAATCCTTAAGCATCCAATGGTCTCGCCAAGTCGCTGATTACATTATAAGAACCCGAAAAGATCTAGAGACCTGGTGACAACATTGAAATTCATACCTTAGTCTCTTAATCACCACATAGAATTTCTTCATTTGGAGACCACGTGACTGAAGCTTTAATCTTATACATTTTGAACATGTGTCTCATCCTTATTACTTGTCTCTAGGTCCCTGAATAAACATTCACTTATCAAATCTTATCAGTGACTCCACATCTACCGTTGATCTTATTTCAATCTTGTGGTTGTCGCTAAGTCTCTGATCTTTTAGCTTAACTCACTTCATATCCAGAGACCTTGTGACTCATTATTTTATAACTCACTACTAACCTGATCTGATCTGGAGACTGTACGACTGTGGAAAATCCAAGTCACTAGACACTTTGCCTTAACCCATGATCTATTCCATGACACTGTGACCAAAGCCTTTGTCTCCATGTCACCGCAAAATATTTAAAATATTAACATTTCTTGGAGACTTCACGACTAACGTGAATCACTAAGTCTCGTGACATTTAAAGGAATATTCTTTTCTTTTAGAGACAACCCGACTAAGGTGAATCACTAAGTCTCACAATAAAATGGATTATTCTTTCAGCATTTGAGAGACTAGGTCACTAATCTTAAAAGGCACATGACTTATTACATGACTTAAGCTTCCAAAAAGGTAACTTGAAAATATAAACCTGATTAACATTTCTAGGGCTTTTAACATTTTTGCATACAATGAAACTTAAGACATAGGCTTTTTTTACTACTTCTCTGGATTTAGACCTAATAACATAGAACTTTCTCAAGGATTTCACAATTTCAGACATATTTTCAGCATTTGGGTAACTCTTAGTCATGAGGACATAAAATTTTTTAAGGTAAACACTAGAACTAGAAATACAACCAACAGTTTCTCTATCTGAGGATGGCTAAACATAGTTTATGGCAAAGAATCTCAGAATCTCTGGTTGTAGACTACATAAAAAAATGAGGGCAATGCCGACTAACATATTACAAAAGGGAAACACACAACTGAAGGAAATTATTTACAATATGATACATACTTGTGCATGAACTTTGATTCTTAATTGAAAAAGGGCTTGAGAAATTGCCCATGCACAGGCAGCTCAAAATATTCTCCATTCATATTCTTCAGCAGATAGGAATCCTTTCCATAGCTTTGTGAGATAACAAAAGGTCCAAGCCATAAAGACTCAAATTTTTTGTGTTTTCCTTTATCTTCTGCTCTTACATTCCACTGAAGAACTAGGTCACCTAGTTGGAATTTTCTTTCAGTAGCCCTTCTATCAAACATGTATTTCATCTTCTGTTGTAACTTAATGTTTTCCTTCTGGCTATCTCTTCTTGTTTCATCCAACTCTGTCAATTGGATCATTCTGTTTTGCATAGTCTCAGAAACATCTAATTATCTTTCTTGCATGAATTGGTATATTGGTAACAAATTACTGATAGGCATTCTTGACTGTAAACCATATACCAGCTCAAGTGGAGACTTTCCTATTGCTCTCTTAACTGTTATTCTGTCAGCCTAGAGTGCTAGCTTCAATTTATTATGTCATACTCTCTTGTTCTTTTCAAGAATCTTTTTCAATATCTTCAATATAATTTTATTACTAGACTCAGCTTGTCCATTTGCCTGTGGATGATATGGGGATGAATATGATATTTTAATTCCATATTTTTTACAGAAATCTGTTATTTCTTCTGATCTAAAACTCATGGCATTATCCATTATGAATTTTGAAGGTACACCAAATCTCGTCATGATATTTTCCATTTGAAATTCAGTGACTACCTTGCTTGTTGCCTTTTTTGTAGTAATGGCTTCAATCCATTTGGTAAAATAATATGTGGCTACAAGTATCCAACTGTGTCCTCCACTAGATTTCTCTGTAAATTCACCAATAAAATCAATTCCTCACATAGTAAAAGAGGCTTCAGTACTTACAGGGTTTAACAATAGGGCTCCTAAAAATTTGAGCTTATTTGATAACCTTTGACAAGACTCACACTTTTTGACATATGCATATGTATCTTTGAATAAACTGGGCCAATAGTACCTAGCCCTTAAAATCATGTGGGCAGTAGTCTTGGCAAAAAAATGACCTCCACACTCCCCTGCATGCATCTCACTCAAAAATTTCTCAAATTGACTTTTATCTAGACATAACAACAATACACCATTTCTATCTTTCCAATAAAAATCTCCTCTGATTAAGGTGTACTTCTGGACTTCCAATCTAAGACTTCTCTTTTGATTATCAGTCATAACACTAGGACACTTGGCATTTTTTAAGTACACAATATCAACATAAAATGGTTGTCTTTCTATACGTGTAACAGTTTGATCATGTGTCTCTGTATCATTTACTTGCACTAAATCCAATTTCTCCTCTGTCATGAGTTTTTCCAAACCTTGGCCTCTTATTAACTTTGTAATATGGATTTCAAGATTGAATTCTTGTATTCTATTTATCCACTTACATCTCTTAAGTAACTTCTAACTATGTAAGAATATCTTTCACTACTGAGTGAGGAACATATGCTTGCACTTTGGCACAGACCAGATATGGCCTAAAAGATTTCACAGCTTTTACTAAAGCATAAACCTTCTTCTCAATCATCTCATAATTAATTTCTGTAGCCTGGAGAGACTTACTATAAAAAGCTATTGGGTTCAAATCCTTTTTCATCTTTTTGTAGTAAAATAGCAGCAATTGTATGATAAGATGCAAATGAAAGTAGAGAAAAGGGCTTACTATAATCTGGAGATTTTAGAATAGGAGCCTCTTGCACTACCTTCTTTATTTTCTCAAATGCCATTTGAGCTTCTTCATTCCAATTAAACTTTGCATCTTTCTTTAGCAACTTTATAATAGGTTTGACAATCTCTGCAAAGTTTTCTATAAATCTCCTAACAAAATTAATCTTTCCTAAGAAATATTGAACTCCTTTTAAGTTTTTTGGAGCAATGACCTTCTGGATTGCTTCTATTCTCAAAGGGTCTATTCTCACTCCATCCTTAGACACTATGTGTCCCAACAACTTTCCTTCTTGTACTACAAAATGACATTTTTAAGGATTTAATGATACACCATATTCTAGAGCTTTATTGAAAATTTTATCTAGGTGTTCACAGTGATCCTCAGCTTTCTTAGAATATGCAGTTAAATCATCTTGATAAATGACCATGAATAAATAAATAAATTCCTTAAAAGAAACATCCATGGCTCTTTGAAAAGTTGCTCCTACATTTATCAATTCAAATGGCATCCTGACATAAACATAGGTTCCCTAGGGAGTGGTAAATGCAGTCTTGTATTGCTCATATTCTTTCACCAAAACTTGGTTGTAGCCAGAGAAACCATCCATCATTGACAACAACTCACAACTAGTTACCATATGTAACATTGCCTCCATGTTGGGTAAGTAATAATTATCTTTGAGTGAGGCAATATTCAAATTTCTGAAATCCACACATAATCTGATATCTCCATTATTCTTTCTGACTAGTACTAAATTTGAAACCCAGGTTGAGTGTCTGATTGGCTGGATTATTCTAGCATCCTTTAATTTTATCAACTCTTGTTGCATCTTACGAGCCAACAAGGGGTTAATATGCCTCTATTTTTGCCTAAATGGTTTCACATCTGATTTTAATGGGATCTCATGTTGGAAAAGGTCTTCCCTATAGGATTTCAAATCCTCATATGACCATGCAAAGACATGTTTATGTTTTCTCAATAGTTTAATCAAATTTGTCCTTACATGAGAGTTTAAACCTTTTCCAATGTAAACAATTTGAGGACTAGTTTATGATCCTAAGTTAATTTCTTCTAAGTCCTCAATCTTAGCATTGCTTATCTTTGTTGATTAATTATTCTAACTACTAAACAATGCTTCAAGCTCAACCAAACCCCTAGGAATCTGATTGGAGCTTAACTGGACAACCTCATTCCCCAAAATATAGTCTTTCCATCATCACTCTCTAGCAAAGTACTACAATCTATGCTCTGGTTCTCATAATGATCTAGACATTGAATGAATCTCAGAATATCTTGGTCATCCTGAAAAACTTGCCAGTTGTATATGTTATCTAGAACTACCAGTCTTGTCTTGACTTCCAGTATTGACACCCCATGTAAGGTCAAATCATCAATTTTTAGAGCAACATTTACTAAGAAATATGCCATTATGTTTTTTGAACTTTCTATCCAACTTATGTCAAAAGCATCAAACATTTCAATTTGATCCCAAATAGCATACTTATACATTTTTAATCTATCATTTTTTACTACATATTTGGATCTAATTTGGGCTACCACCAATTCAGAATCACCAAGAACCTTTAAACATTTAATTTTGTGTTTGATGGCAATTTTTAGCCCTAAAAACAAAGCCTCATATTCTGCAATATTATTTGTACATTGGAAGGCTAATAAAAAGGAATATTTAAAATTTGTACCTCATGGAGATACCAATAACACACCAGATCCTGACCCTTCTCTAGAGAAAGCTCCATCAAAATACATTTTCCACAATCCATCACTTTGTACACTTAATTCTTTGACCAGAGGATCAATATTTTCATTCTGATCATAAAGTTCACTCTTCTGTATCCTGAAATTTTCAATATCCATATCAATGCAACAATTAATGTTAGTGTCTTCAAATCTTTCTATCATGTGAGGAGTTCTACCCTCCCTTGACACCTTAACATTATCTCCAGCAATGTTGAAATTAGCATATGATAAATCACTTTGTATACCACCTCCCATTGGAGCACTCCACTTTCTTTGCAACAACATCCCATAATGTGGTGGTATATCAACAACAAGAACATTCATAGTCATAACCACATCAAGACATATAGCTAATTTATAAGGCATAGCCTCAATGGTACCAATCACAAGGACTTCTCTAGAGTCCATTGCTTGACATCTCCCATGAGGAGTGTCAACCTGTAATCCCATAGACCTCATAATTTCCATTGGCATAATAGTATTAGATGCTCCTGAATCAATCATACAATTTTTTAGCATCCTTCCATTAATTATCAGTGAAAGAAAAAATGGGTCAAAAAATTTTGGGGAAGAAGTTGTATTCAATAAAATTTAAGGAATCTCAGAGGTTAATACTTCAACTTCCCTCCCTTTTTTAATTGGTTTCTTATCAACATTCTCTGTATTTTGGAATTTCATTATGGGCACACTGTTTAATATCCTTGTGTTCTTTGAATCTCATCATTTCTAGAAATGGCACCTTCACAGTCATTTGAGATAAATAGTGACCCATATCTAGTAGAGTATATTTCACATCTGGGGATTTTGATTTTTCAACAGTAATGTTATTTTCATCAATATGCACATTCAAATTTGGTTCTTTTAACTTTTTACTTTCTATCTTAAGAGAAGAAATACCTATTTCTTTCTCTTTTGATTCTCCTTCTTGTACAACACTTGGTTCTAAAGATTTTGTTATAATTTTGACCTTAGGCTTGTTTGCATTTTCTCCAGGTCCTCTCTTCTTCTATACATATTTGGTGTCTATATCATTTTCTTTTATAAAGGCACCAGAGGGATGACTACCAGTACCACCAACTACTATGTTTCTCAAATGGTAGTTGCTTCTAGCCTTGTTCATTAAATTTGCAGTAATCCTAGCTTTCTCTTCATCTAAAGCTTTTCTAATAAGTGGAAATTCCTTATTGTTTTGAGCATAACATCTTATATGGTCATCAATTTCTTCTACTTCACTATCTGATAAAATCTATTGATGATGATTTTCTACACTTCTTTGTGAACTATAAGAATCATGATTTTCAATTTCACTGTCCGAATCTATGTCATGAAATGAATAAGCATTTGTCATATTGTGATCACATTTTTCACCTTCATCATTCCCTTGTTCTTCATTTGTTTTCAAATTGAAGGAAACAATACAAAAATTAGGGTTGTGTGGGGGCATCACAAGCCTCACACCATAAATCATCATTGCATAAGTGGACAACATTTTTGTACAGAGGATATGGAGTTCTATTATCTAGTTTCTCTTTTCTAAGTGGAAAAATAGGCTTTCCATCCTTGAAGTGAGCTCCATAAGGATGGTTTTGCATTCTACTCTGTGGATTATAATTATTATTATAAGAAGTCCTATTGTTATGAGGAGCCCTATATTCTTTATACTTTGGTTATTTTTGGTTACTCATGCTAAACCTTGAGTCATCTCTTCAATTTAATTTGCCAGACACCCTTCTGTTCATTTCAATATTTACTGCTATTCTATAAGCATCAGTAAGAGTTCTAGGGTTTTTATCCCTAAGAGCATACCCCATTTTAGAATCAAAGGAATTTAAATAAGTTTCTAGACAAACCTCTTCATCCAGCTTTATTTTTTAGAAACAATTTGTGCATTGCTCTTTAAAATCTGGTATTAAACTCAGTGACCTCTTCATTGTAATTATTTTTGATGTTATTGAATTCATTCAACAAGAATCCCTTGTTTTTCTTGTCACCATACTGATCTTTAAACAATTCAATCAACTCATCCATGGAGGCAAAAAAACCATTAGAAAGGCTCCTAAACCATTCTCTAGCATCCCCTACTAGAAACTGAACAAAAAGTTTCATTAACATATCCTCATGAGTGATGTTTAAATCATCAACCAAATCAATGAATTTTCTTAAATGTGTTTCATAAGAAATAACATTATTACCTACAAAATTTGGGAGCTTTTCTCCTATATCACCCACATATTTTGGAAATGTATTGGGGTATCTAGGGATACCAATGAAGTTAAACTGTTTATACCTTTCAGAGTGCAATGGTTTCCTTTGAAAATTATGATTGTCCTTAAAAGTAGTGGCTTTTACTTTAGAAGTTGTTGCACTCTCTATTCCACCATGATAATATTTAGAAGACTGTAAAAAATCTATCTTCTTCTTCATTTCAATTTTTGGAGCTTCCATTTGTGCCTTTTCTAGCTTTTTTTTCCATGGTTTCTTTTTAAATCCTTAATTTCTCAAGATCAATATCCAATTTAGACATTTGCTCTATTAGGACCTTGTGAACTCTAGGTTCTTCACTTTTTCTTTTAGTTATTTTTTGTTTACCTTTGTCCTTGTTTTTCTGTAAACTAGAAGCTCTATGAGTAAGTGGTATTTCTTGGTTCTTTTGAGACCTCTATGTATTCCTTGTAGTTTGATATCTTAAAGTTCTTTTAATTCTGTCAACATCTTTCTTTTCATGTTTTTTTTCTTTTTTCTAATCTATTTTTCCCTTTTCATCTGTTGTATAAGGGAAAGATGTTTCATGATGAATGCGTCCTCTTTAGCAAGCTCATCAAAGGGAGCTTCCTTTGATTCTTAACTGACTCTATTTGTTCCTTCCCTCTCACTAGAAGTGGAAGTAGCTATAGATGTTTCTAATACTTTCTCTGTAGCTTCTTCATATTCTAAAAGATTTCCATTATGAATGGACTAATTGCTACCTACCTCTCTCCTAGTATTACATTCTTTTCCTATTGGAGGAGTTTCATCTATATTGATTTGGTTTCTTTTCTTTCTCCAAGTCATTTCCATTCTTGAAGTTGAAGCAAATCCACCATCTAATGCAGTTTCAAGATTCCTTTTAGCTTTTGACCTAGTATTCATTTTAAAAACTATTTACTAACTTTTACTGATCATAGAGATTTAAATTTAGAGTCACCACCCAACAATAGTTAGGGATGAATGAACACTATCAAAGGAAAGTTTGGCAACTACAACTAGTTTTAAAAGAATAATAGGGCTTCACCAGAAACTATGGAATACTCTATTGCATAAATTCCCCTGTGGAGTCACAAATTTGTTAGGGTTTTTTCTTGCAGAGCCTCTAAAATTCTTGAATATTTGATTAACTCTATGACTCCCAATGCCTTGAAACTCTGACTCAAGAAAGATAAAACACTAATTGATGAGGTATTTTGATAACACTGGGGATACCTATTATCACCTCCTTCTTTTTTGAGATCCACTGACTCAGGCAGGTTTTACCTATGATTGATTACTGACTTGACAGTATCTTTATAGTGGATTTTGACTTATGTGATGAATGCTCTACTCTTATATGGATAAATAGATAACAATGCAGATAACTATGATTACTATGAGGAAAATTTTAACAATCCAAATCATTATCTTGATGATGACAGACATCAACATGATAAGGAACTTCATCCTTCTTTCCTTTTATAATTCTTATGAGTTTAGGAGGAGTAACCTATTTGATTTTCTCTTTAATAAATCAACAAACTCAAATTGTACACTCTCTAAGTACAATTGATTTTGAATATATGCTCTCTGTGTAAATGTAATTGATTTTGAATAGTTTTAAATATTTGGATGATGATGGATCACTTAACAAGTTCTAGACCAGTGCCTATCCTTGGCCTATAAAATCAAAAAATATAAATCCACAGAGATAAACAAATAATAATACTATAGGATGCCTTACAACCTACATACAACTCAGGTAAAGTGCCTTACAAATTACCCTGTCACTCCCACAATGTTGTATCAAATCCTCAATCAATGTTGTGCTCTCTGAAACTACTCACAAAGTTTAATTCTCCCCTTAGAAGAAACTTGCAAATAATTAGATAGTTACCTTATAGCCAATATGTTTAACATGCCTTAAAAATTAAAAACAAAATAGTACACACAATAGGCAAATAGAAAACAACAATATAGAATAAATTTGCACTATATTTTTATTCATATATTTTTTCTTTTGTACATATAAAGGCTAAAAGCTCAATAACACAAATTGAAATTTAAAAGTCTGGCTTACAATTATATTTCATCATCTTTAAAACTGTTACATTTGATCTATTTATAGGTATAAACCATCTTTGAAACCTTAAGATAAGGATGCAACAAGCTTCAGATGCTTTAAGAAACCTAACCCTAAATTTGCAGAAAAAACAAAAAAGATGAGTAACCCAAGCGGTGGAAAGACAAAAGTAGAGAATGAAATCTGATTTGCTTCTTGTCTTCATGTGATCTTCGACATATTTGGTTTGTGTATTCCTAGGATAGTCTTTGATATTATTCAATGATGACTAAACTGCCTATTCTCCAAGAAACTATGTGTCGGATCCAAAAACATTCTTTTATTCCTCAAAATGTCAATTGTGGCAGCATTCTTCTTTTATGTCTTTATATGAACTTTGGCACCTTTGTCTGATTATGTTGAGGATAGAATCAAATATTTGTATTGAGACCAAGTGACTTCTATTATAGGCTAACCTACACTTGCCTTTTATGATTTCTAACCTTCCTGTGCTCTTAGATCAGGTGCCAAGTGTTCCCTTCTTCACTCTTTGTCCAAGACATCATCATCTACTGCAATAGCCTTCTTTTTCTTTGGTTTTGTCTTCAAGTCCCATGCTGCCACATCATCTTCTACAGGCTAATTAAAGCTCTGAATGCTTTGTAGTTGTGATTTTTTCCTCTCTCATTTGACATCAATTATGCGTTTAACATCCACTATGAATTTATTGATGTGAGTTTCTACCTTGAAAGCTTCATCTAAAATCTTATTGTAGCTTTCCATATCTAGATTTGTATTTGAAATAAATGCCTCTTTATTAGGCAGCATGTTATAAAATTCACTTTCCAGGCCTCAAAGGCCTTGATCTGATCAGCCTCTCCTTTGATTGGAGGAATAAGACTGTTAAAACTGATCCCAAGAGGCTGATCTTCGCCTCAATCTGATTTAACTTTCCTTTGAAGAAAGGTAAATTCATATTTATTTTCCCAATATCATCCCCCACCTCTGTCACAATCTCAAGTAGATCTGGTCTATGTGGCTGTAAAGAAGCCAACCTCTCGAATAAATGTACCCTACTTGACCAATTTATAAAATAAGGGTTCAAATGGAGATTTACCATGTCACTTCAATATGTAAAGTAGGTAATTTATTGTATGCATTTAGGACTATATCAGTTTTATCTTGTAGGATATCAATCATATGCTGAAGTGTATTCAATAGTGCATTTATGGAAATCTCATTATCCCTTTTACCAATATCCTCTATTTTTTCTTCTTCTTATGTTTCAACTTTTTCCTTTGTATGTGGAGGCTGCTCTAAGGGTACATATACAACTTCCAGCTTTTCTAGCAATTGTTTGGTCAATTCAGCAATTAGCCTCTCTTGTTCATGAATCTTGATTTGGCATAATTCTTTGTCCTTAGCTAGGGCACTAGCCTCATCTCCTAAAGTTTCACATCTTTCAGACAATTGCTTTGTCTTATCCTCATTCAAATTTTCCTAGTGTATCATTATTTGGGAAATCTCCAAGTCTCCTGTGTTCTAAACTGACCACACCATTTGGTTCCCCACCATGCTCTCTTGAATATTTAACAAATGGGGCTTCTGGTCTCTAGGACATAGACTCGACATAGAAAATGCTTGGGAATTTGGACTATATCTGAATCCTTTGATAATATCACCAATTTGGACCTTAGTTGTCATCTTTAGGTCAAACTGCTTTCTTATTTGGTCTATTATAAATGCTGGGGCTGAATCCCAGCCTTCAACAAGCAACATTCCACTATCCAAGACTAATTTCTTGGCTTCTTCAGGAGTAATATCCTCAGTTTCAAGATCATATGTTTGTAGAGCTAAGAGAGCCTCATTTGTCACTGCTTCCTCACCAGCTAATTTAAACTACTCTTTGATCTGTTTCTGCTTAAGCCATCTGAGGAAATCCTTGAATTCATCACTTTTTATGAAATTGTCATCCTTTAAAAACTATTGCTGATGGATTAGTCTCTTGTCTATACATGTTTTCAGAGGCAACTCTATGTCCTCTTCCACTTCTTGCTGCAATTTTTTCCATTTTCTTATTTCTTTTCTCAGATTATGATCATAGACCCTATTAAGGGCACTTACTCTATCATTTTTCCTCTCTCTTCTTTCATAAATTTGAGCATGAGAAAACTGACCAAGATCAATCTTCTGCATGTTAAGGGTAGGCTTGTCTATACTCTCTAGCTCTGTTTCTTTGGTCAAATCAATGGTGATCATTTCACCTGCTGTCATTGCTTGTTCACTACCTTGTAGTGGCTGATCCATTGGAGATGGGCTTGGATTTGGATACTCTTCATCACTATCCTCCTCATACTATGAATCAGAGTGTTCCAGCTCTTCTTTCCCTTTTCCTTTCACAACCAGGTGATCCTCAAGTTGTCCACAAAGGGTGTGGTGGTTGTTCAACATAGCTTTTATTCTATCAAAATAGGGCAATTCTGGGAAAAACCCTCCAAATGTCACTCCTCTTCTCTTCACTTGTCTTTCCAAATCCAACAGTTCTTGGATTTTATCTCTTCTCAACTTTACTTCCCCTTCATCAATAATATTTCTTGTAGCATCTTTCTCCACACATTCACCATGTAGATAAGTGTTAGGAATAGTGGGAGTAAGGAGTTTCATAGTTCTTGCAATGAAACCTTTTGTATCAATATACCTGTATAAGGCAACACCCATCTTGTTATCATTCAGCCAGTTGCTCACTATTTCAAGGGCCTTCTTGACAATCATAAATTGATACATTTTGAACTGTCTAGGGGTAAATGTCCCCTTCTTATGTGGTGCAAGGTTTTCCTTATCAGTTAACATAAGCTACCATATGAATTCCATTGCAGCAATTATGGTTGGTACATGATATGGTAAGATATGAGGAGGATGAGAACATCCATAGACTCTAATCATTGTAAAATTGCTCTCCAAATAGAAGTCACCCCAGTTAGGGTATCCCTCCCATTTTTCTACATACTCACAAGGTCTTAGCAATTGTAACACCTTCACTGGGAGCCTGGTATTGTTCACACCTATACTTTGCATTAATGCGTAAACTACCCAATTCTCATATCCGCAAAAGTCACAGTCTTTGGCAGTGAAGTTCCAAATTTTAATTCAAAATTGGATAGGGTTGGGCTGGTTGTAATATAACTGCTGAGGGTTCAAATTTGGCAAGTCCATAATATTATAACTAAAATGTAACAATAGATGCATCAGAATTGAATAATGCAGGAATTTAGGCTCCTTCTCCTTTTGAATGGCAACAAACCCCTCATGCATCCTGTTGATGATATACTGAATGTAGTCATAGCTGGTGCTGGAGTTTACATCCTATAAATCTAAGACCATCATGAGAATACCAGCACCAATTCTTGTAGCTCCTCCATTCTTTCCCAGCACTCTATATAGGGCATATGCAATGTATTTCATATAGAAATTTAAATCCTTGTAGCAGTAAGGTACAATTCCTGGTATAGGGGAAATATGTTCTTTGACCTCTTTAAGAATATGCCTTTTTAATTGAGTCCTAACCACTCCAGACTGTATCCTATACCTTTCCTCTTGTCTAGGGAGGTCAATCTCAGTGGAAATTGTGTTGTATAAGCCAAAAGCTTGCATGAAATAATTTCTATTCAAGGCTAACAACACAGTGCCATCATTCTTTTTAATTGTTTTTGTTAATGGGTCATAGTGGTGTGCTAACCCTAGGAATAGGTCTACATCTAGAAATACATCAGGGACTAACAACCTAGCCAATCCATAAGTCCAAGGGTTTGAAATATGCATAGCTTTATCACAGTTTTTGTAGAAGTAATTGAAAAGAGAAAAACCAGTGGACCCTAGAGTTTTGGCATGTATTATGTTGGCATACTCATTTGAGAAAATATATGCATTCACCTTCTTGTTTTGAGTAGAACTAGGCAGTAGCTTCAAGAACTCATTAGAAAAGTTTCTCTTTCCATTAGCATCTTCATCAACATCATCACTTCTCCCACTGGTCAAGGCTACGCTGACTGCTCTACTCATTTTGCTCAATTCTATGTAGTCCTGTTCTATTCTCCACTTCTTTTCACCAATATTGAGACAAATCTATTCTCAAAAACCCTATTCTTCTCTAGAGTACACAGAAGATAATTCAAAAGCGCTAAATTCCCAAAATAATCACTTTGAATTCAATAAAAACTTCACTAAATTCACTCCTTGAAATTAATACTTCTTCTCTTAGACACATAAAACTTAGCAAATTTCTTGCTCTAGAATTCTCTGAATGCAAAGTAATTGAAAATGAACATAATATTACTCCTTTTATGGTAACAATTCACAAAGTACATAGCTCACAATTGAAAAATTGGTCACTTATGCCTTCAAGTTTGCATACTGTGTCATTAATCCGATTCCTAGCCATAGCCTCTAAGTGTGATAGGAAATCAAATTCAAATGAGTGCATTCACAGTAATAACCCTTATAAAATTCTAACAGAATCACCTTTGATATAATTGGCTCTATTTAGACATCTCAGCTACTTTTCCCATGTAATCATTAATTCTCTACATTCCTATTGGCCAATGGTTTTAACAATGTCATGTCAGCAACTACCTTTATTCTTTTTATGCCTTAACTATCATTTTTCTTATTTGGCGACCATGCGACTATGCATTGTCTCATTATCGCTGAACAATTTTCTTAACCTTGGTTTCTTTCTGAGACCTGGTGACAATGAGCATTTCTTTTTCTTACTTTAATTGTGGTTTACTTCTAGTGACCTCGCGACTGAAGGAATCCAAGTCACTGAAAGAATTTTTTAACTCAAAGCTTATTTAGAGACCTCGTGACCAAAGCCTTAATCGCCTAATCGCTGAATGAAATTTCATTTTAATATTTCCCCTGGAGACCTGGCAACTATATTTTAATATGAAATTTATTTTCTTAGTCTCTAAGTCACCACATGAGAAATTTGACTTAGCCTTTTCATATGGAGGTCACGCGACTACTGTTGATCTTAATGCTTAAGCATCCAACGGTCTCGCCAAGTTGCTGATTACATTGTAAGGAAGGTAAAAGATCTGGAGACCTGGCAACCATGGTGAAATTTATACCTTAGTCTCTTAATCTGCAGATAATATTTCTTCATTTTGAGACCACGTGATTGAAGATTTAATCTTATACATTTTGAACATGTGTCTCATCTTTATTACTTGTCTCTAGGTCATTGAATAAACATTCACTTATCAAATCTTATCAGCGACTCCACGACTACCATTGATGTTATTTCAATCCTACGGTTGTCGCTAAGTCTCTGATCTTTTAACTTAGCTCACTTCATATCTGGAGACCTCGTGACTCATTGTTTTCTAAATCACTACTAACCTGATCTGATCTAGAGACTGCACAACTATGGAAAATCCAAGTCACTGGACACTTTGCCTTAACCCATGATCTATTATGTGACACTGCAACCAAAGCCTTTGTCTCCATGTCACCATAAAATATTTAAAATATTAACATTTCTTGGAGACTTCGTGACTAAAGTGAATCACTAAGTCTTGTGACTTTTTAAGGAATATTCTTTTCTTTTAGAGACAACTTGACTAAGGTGAATCGCTAAGTGTCACAATAAAATGGAATATTCTTTGAGCATTGGGAGACTAGGCGATGAATCTTAAAAGTCACATGACTTAAGATTCCAAAAAGGTAACTCAAAAATATAAACCTGATTAACATTTCTAGGGATTTTAACATTTTTGCATACAATGAAACTTAAGACATAGGGTTTTTTTACTACTTCTCTAGATCTTGACCTAATAACGTAGAAATTTCATAGGGATTTTTCAATTTAAGACATATTTTCAGCATTTGGGTAACTCTTAGTCATGAGAACATAAATTTTTTTAGGGTAAACACTAGAATTGGAAATACAACCAACAAGTCTGATGTTGTTATTCATCATGCTACATTGCTTGGCTGTGTATCCATTGTAATTACATATCTGACATGTAATGTTCTTCAAGTTTCTTTGAGGTTGATTCTGATTCCTTTGGTTCAGTTGTGACTATTTTCTTTGATTTGACCTGCAATGAATAGCCCTATGACCAAACTTATTGTATGAGTAATAGTAACAATTGAAGGGTCTTACATCCTTACAATCTCTTTCCAAGTGTCCATGTTTGTTATAGGTATAGCAAGTGCGGTTAACTTTGTTGTGCTTATCTTTTGGAGGTTATGCTTTAGTCTCTTCAAGAGTTCCAGTTTTCTTTTTTGCTGAAGATTTTGTTAGAGCTTTATTTCTTTCTTGTGATGAATTGATCTCAGTTTGAGCTGTACTATATCCCATACCAGTGGTATCACCTTTTAGTTTCTATGCATAAAGAAATGATTGAATTAAATTAGAGCTTGTGTGAAGTTTATCAATCTTGTCTCTTGCTCCTGATAATTTAGATTTAATTTTATTCCTTATGTTTTCCAATTCCAAGATTTTCATATTGGATTGCATGAGTTCTTCATATAACTGTTTATTTTCTTTGTTCTTCCCTTCAATAGCTGTTAGGCTATCAATTAACTAATGATTCAATTCTTCTATCTTGTCCTTCAAAGACATGTTCTCTTCATTCATCTTCTTGACCATTTTTCCCAAGTCATTGGTAGAGAAATCTTTTAGATGTTTCCTTAACTTTTTGATAAGCATTTGAGAGCCATCAACCTTTAGTTTAAGTTCCTCATTTTCTTTCTTAGATCTATCTAGATCTTCAAGGGATGCTTCAAGATTTTTTTTAAGATGTTTAGCTTCTGCTAAATCCATGATCTCCTCAAGTGGTTAAAATTTTCTCTAAGAGGACCAGAGCTCTGATACCAACTGTTCGAAACATTGAGAGGGGGGGGGGGTGAATCAATGTTTAGCGAATTATTTGATTTCAGCAACTTTAAACATAAAATAGTTATATATCAATTGAAGCTTAAGAAAATATCACATAGCACATAATATTATTATGGGGAAACCTTGATTAGAGGAAAACCCCGGTGGGAATTAGTACCCAAAAATATTGCACTAGTATAATGAACCTGTTAAAGTTCCTTTTCCCTGTTAGGAGAAGTCTTTACAATGTAAGTACAATGACCTGGTTAAAGGTCTCAACCTATTAGGATTATTTTACAAATAACCCTGTTAGGGGTGAGGACTCACTGTCCAAGAGCTCACTGCTCAATGAGAAAGAAGGCTACAACCTCTTGAGAATAGATATGCACTATATCCAAAAGTAAACTATTGTATATGACACAAATGTCTGATCAGTTTCAGTTATGCGCTTATTCTCTTATCTTCTTTAGGGGCTCTATCTCATGATGACATCTTTATACTGCTCTCCTCTATTTATTTCTTTGACACTTCAAATATATCTTTTCATTATATATATATAT
>MU226396.1:101242-111905 GCA_018584345.1 Thuja plicata | reverse complement strand
TATATATATCACTTTCTATAGTTGAAGAAATTGAAATATTTTGATTTTTATTTGTGTCCATCCCTTCATATTTAGCAATTGGTATAAATGGAAGAATTTAGAAACTTGTTAAAATAATTTATCAAATCAAATATTAAGCAAAAAAAAATTAACTAATCAAAATATTGTGATATTTTTAAAGATGTTTCCCATCTTAATTTGTTCTTATAGACTTTAAAACAAAGATAAATAATGCGTTATATTACCTTAGATGGTACATTTACTAGGGTTTACGGGTATTATTTTGTTCTCCAAAATCACTTTAGAGGTGAGGACAAGGTTAACTTTCCCTATTATCTTCTTTGTTCAATGAATGATACCATAAAATATCACAAGGCCAACCTGAGTGGTGAGTATGCTCTGTACCAGGGGCTTATGGTGCTTATCTATGACTATTTGAAGGCTAATCAAATTGAGCACCCCCTCTCTTCTGCTTCTGATTCAGAGGATGACGACTCAGATGAGGATTTTTGGGTGAGGAGGCTATGAAAAGTGAAATTGATGAAAGTTATGAAGCGTCGGACGAAGAATAAAAGGTGAAGAAAAAGGCAAAAAAGCCAAAGAAAATGTGAAATACTCCACTCCAAAGAAGAGTAAGCCTAGAAAAAAGAATATATCATGTATTGTCATTGATTCTAGCTCAGAAGAGGAAGATTATGAGGATTATAACAAGGAGGAGAGTCCTTTCCCCTAGAAGAAACAAACCAAAAATATTGGGTGTCCCGCTATTACCTAGAAAGATATTGTTCCTAATGTGAAGGAGGACCATAAGAGGAATGACAATATGGTTGGGGATAATGTTAATGAAAACCAAAATCAGAATAAGGATCAAGAATTGAACAGGGATAGTGTTGCTGAAGATCATAACTAGGTTGAGGGGGAGGGGATGGAAATAAACATGAAAATTGACAATAACTAGGATGCCTTCTCTCTTCCTAATGATAAGAATGAGGTTAGGTGCTTTTCTCAAACCATAGATGTGCTCTTTGATGACAATCTCTAGTTTAAATATGGCATGAGAACCACTGGTAATAGATTGTAGATCTCAGAATCTATTATCATCAGAAATCAAAACTCAAAATATTTCCATGAAAATAGTACAGAGATGAATGAGGCTATAGGAAGGGAGGAGGATTTGAGAGATTATTTTAATAGCACTGTGTAGAAAATAGAGACCAAAATTCTAGAGAAAGATGAAAAAGACAAGAACAAAGATCAATCAATTCTTGAACTAGAGAACAAAGCAACAAATTTGGAAAGCTTCCTAAAGAGAATTTGAGAATAGAGCTATAATATCCTCAAGGCTTCTATTTGTCACCTGAAGATTCTTGTGAGTAAATTAGAGTAGGAAAGATAATCTTTGGATCACATAAATGACAAAGATGTTGTACCGGAAGTCTCTCATAGTCTAGGGAAAAGAACAGGGCAAGCACCAAGAAGAAGGATACTAAGAACAATAAAGAATGCGAGGAGTTGAAGAACATGACCATCAACATGGATCTGATTGTAATAGAATATTTTGAGCTTCTCAAGAACTTTTGAGGGTTGACTTTCTGTTTTATCTGGGATTAGTCAGTTTGGTTCCTTTTTTGGGTAGTTTGCTAGTGTTTCAAGTTGCTAGATTTTGTCATTTCCAGAAGTTAGTTATAGTTTGGAAATATGTCCCTTAATGATTTTTTTTGTGGATTATCATTGCTAAATATTTATTTTTAACTCTTCTTGTAAAGGTTTCTAGTTCTTAAAACATGTTTTTCTACTAATCGGAATAAAGATAAGTATCTTAAAAATAAAGAATAATAATTAAAATATACATTTTACAAGGGAATGGGAATATACATTTTACAAGCGAATAATGAAATTAATCTCAAAATTAATAAATTTGAATGTACATAACAACTAAATCTTAGCTCTTCCATTTCCTGTTCTTCTCTATCATTTCCCGCTCTGCTATGTCATTTCCTACTCTATTGCTTCTGGCTCTATTGTCTTTCATGGGGCCTCCCTTGGGAAACCCAAAGTGGGTTTCCTATGTTTCCATACTGGATTCCATGCTAGTTGGTCTGAATGGTGTGCATTTAGGGTCCTCCTAGATCCTGGTTTCCCCTCTAAAGTATGGATCTATTGCCTAGACTCTTGAGTTTGTTTCCTCCCTGAGTGCTCAGGTATTATCTTTAGTGTCTCTTTTTTTCCCTTTATCTTATATCCCGTCACCCATGAATTTGAGTCAGGGCCCCTTTCCAACTTTTGTGGAAAAAGTACAACATGTTTCCTCCCCTTCTTTGAATCCCTCAACCACTCTTTCTAGGCTTGATGCTTCCTGTAAGGTCAATGGTACAACTGTGTAGGTCTCCGATGAGATTTGTGCTAACATAATTAGCAAGCTTGAAATTTCTCTTATTCAAAAGCTCTTGTATTTTAGTTCATTCATTGACCTATTACACAAGTGGGCTGCAAATACTTGGTGACTGAAGGGTAGTGTGGAAATTAATTTGATGGCTCACAACTTGTTTCTCTTTAGCTTCGTGAATAAGGAGGACCTCTTCTTTGTGATGAGAAATGGTCCCTAGACCTTTGGAAGCAATCAACGTAAAATATTGGCCCTCTACAAATGGAAAGTAGGGTTGGATCCATTTATAGATTTGTGGGCTTTATCACAAACTTTGGTGCATCTCCTAGACCTACCCTTAGAATTATTGAACAACATAGTCTTTTGAGAGATTGTTGATTCCTTTGGTAACCTCCTAGTGGTTGATAGGGTTATATAGTTAAAATCCTACCTCTTTTTTGTGCATATTTATGTTAATATTCAGCTAAACTTAGTGTTACCTACCCACATAACTCTTACGTTCAAATATGGGTCCTATCCTCAGCCCTTGGAGTATGATAATACAAAGTTACTATTTTAGTTTTGTAGGAACTTTGGTCACCTTTGCAGTGCTTGCAAACTTTAGAAGGGGAGTGCCCAGATTCCTATCTCTGGAGGAGAGTTGTCATTGGTTGTTGCTTCTTCTTTTATTATTTCCTCCTTGGATCCAACTAAACCCAAGAAGGGAGGGCCTTCTTTCCCATCACCGACATCTAGAGGACCTAGTGAGACTTTTGTCGCGAAGGGTTCATTGCCTCAATAGGAGTATATTCTTAGGTCTAAGGGAATTAATATCACTGATTTTGCTATGAAGAAATGTTCGGCCACTAAGATTCTGGAGACAAGCACTAAGGTGCCCACCTATTAGAAACATAAAATAAAATGGAAAAGTGATAAGGAAATTGTTGGTTGTATTTCTTGTTTTGGAAGTCTTCCTTGCCCCTTGTCCTATTCTCTGTGCTATGGTGTATCTATTTCAGTTATCTCTTGTTCAGTTTAGCCTTCCCAGTGTCATGTTTTCAGGTTTTCAAGTCTACACTTAACCAAATTTATAAAACCCTGAAAACCCTAGGTTAATCCAAATGATAAACATTATATTTTGAACCCCTTGTCTTGGCGCGTTCTTTTTCAAAGTTACTTTTTATATCCACTTAAGGCATGTGCTTTATATTTGAATTGCACAGTCGCGATGATTTTTGTCAAGTGTCTTTAGGTTGCGCGAGTTGGCGATGAGTTGTTATGAGAGGTCATCGCGCAGTCACGATTTGCCTATGTCTAGTTGTGATTTATGTGCGAGCGCGCGATGAGATGTTTTAATGATATATCGCGTAGTCGCAATGTCTTTTGGAGGTCGAGCTTTGGGTTCGTGAGTCCGCAACGGGGTAGAAGTTTGTTTGTCGCGTACCCACGTCGGGTTTTTATGCCAGTGTTTTAGGTCCGCGATTGCACGACAAGGTCATATTTTAGCGGCCGCCCACTCACGTAGGTACTAACTCATGTTGTATTGTGCAATGCGAGTATGCAACGAAGACATAAAATGCTGATGTGAAATTGCATCGCTTAGTCGTACATATAGTTTTTAAGGTTCTTAAAGGTTCGCGACCGAGCAACCAAGGTGATCGTCCAATGTCATCGCGCACTCACCGATGTTTTGAGATAGTCAAATGTCAGCTCGTGAGTATGCGATGGGTTAAAAAGGGAAGGTTGTCACTGAGTCGCCATTCCATAAAGGTGAAAGAATGTCAGCTCGCGACTATGCGATGAGGAAAAAGTAAGCATATCGCGCACTCGCCAAGAAATTCAAATAAAAGGAAAACGGCTCACGAGTTGGCGACTAAGCAGAAAATAGATGTCGTCACCTACCCGTGCATGAGATGAAAGAAGGAATATTAAGACAGCGAGTATGCGACAAGATAGAGTATGCAGTGAAAAATTGAATGTCGCTCAGTCGCTGAGATTCAGGTGATATGAAATATTAACTCATGGGGGTGCGACGAGCTGCTAGTGAAGAAAGCATCGCTCACTCGCAGGTATCAAAAAGAAAAGAATAAAAGTGGCACGAGTATGTGACAAACATGAAATGAGGTCCAAAAACATTGCATCGCTCAATCGCAGAAGATAAAAAGTGGAGTAAAAATGGATGGCAAGTGTGCGATGAGAAATAAAAAGGATGTGTCATTCACTCGCATGAACCCAAGAGCCAAAGCATAAAAGCTTGTGAGAGTGCGAAAGACATAAGATGAGTAAAGAATTAAGACGTCGCTCACTCACAGAGGGTCAAAAGTAAAGTGAGGTTGGATGGCGAGTATGTGACCAGTTGAACAGCAGGGGTGTGTCACTCACTCGCAAGGATCTGCCCAGAAGTGAAAATGTAGCAGCAGTGCAGACAGAACTCATGAACTATTAGAGAAGATTTTATTAAAGGAGTTGATGGTGCATTCATTATCATTCATCGTATGTTCAGAGCCCAGGTTGTTCAGTTTGTAGAAGAAAGATATTTTTCTCGGCTTGTAGTGTTTTCTAAGTTGATGAGAGAGTTCTTAATTGTAGGAAATTGTGCACAGAATAGTCAGCTAATATCTGAGATAGATTTGTTTCAATATTGGTAAAGAAAAATAGGTTCAAGGTGTTGTAAATGAACAGAGTTATGGCTGAGCTTTCACAAGTGCAGCGAGCAGATTTTGATATGAATGGATTCAATAAAATATTGTATGAATTCTTTACCAGTAGAGACTAACATCAACAGGCTCCCACTTGATGTACATCACCGATGCTAGATGGGACAGGCATAGGGGCGCAGGTACTGACTATTCAAGACTTCAGGTAGCTATCAGACGATGAAGTGAGAGCTTGGAAAGTTATGATTACACCCAAGAGAGGAAGTCTGTGGTAGATGGGAATTCCTAGACGATAAGTGAAGTGAAAGTTTGGCATTGCACTGTTCGAGACATGAGGGATAGTTATTGTAGAAGGATAATGTAGGTGAGTAGGCAAGCACAGCTATCCGATTCAACATAAATACTATCAGGGCTTGGTCCTTTCACCATTTTTTCTCTCTCTTTTGTCTCTCTTTACTTTAGGGTTAGGTTTGATGTGATCATCCTCGGAAGCTTGTTGCATCCATAGGGATTCCAAGATGATCAGTAACCCTATATATAGCATAAGAGTTGTAATTTGCAAGGGTCTTTGATGTTGGAACATTTTGGAAAAGAGATAATATACTACAAAATTTAGATATTCTGGTTTATGTCTATCTTTTTAGGCTGTGTAATCTTTCATATATATAAAAGCTGGATCATATAAATAATATACGGTGCAATTTTACTCTCCTTTATTGCTGTCTTTTTATTCTCTGTGTATGCTTTTCTATGCTAAGTTTACAAGGTATTCTGTAGCATTCTGGTTATAAGGTAACCATTTGATTACTTACAAGTTTCTTTTAAGGAAAGAACTAATTTTTATAAGTAATTTTAAAGAGCATACTGCTTTGATTAAGGATTTGATACAATAGATTTGAGGTGACAGGATAACTTGTAAGGCAATTTATCTGAAATGCATATGAACTGTAAGGCAGTTTACTGTGTTTTTTTTTTATGATATCTTTGCTTATTTTGACTCTATAGCCCAAAGGATAGGCACTGGTCTAGAAACAGTCTGATAATCTATATGTGTCTGAGATATTCCAAGTTATCAAAACCAATTCAACCAAACATACTTTGTTACAAAGAACAGATAAACTGAACTTGTTGAGGACCTATGTCAGCAGGACTGTGTCCATATTATTGATTCCTTGGAGAGTGAATCAACTAGGTTATCCCTCCTATAAAGAAAAGGAAGAAGGATGAGAATCCTTGAATCACTGGTTATTGTTATGCTTACAACTATGGTTTTTATGATTATATCTTGCATATGGTTATGCTTGGTCATTTGCAAGGTGATCCATAAGTTGATTTGACAGAGATACATAGAAAATCAGTGTCCACATTAATACATACTGTGTTAACAGCCATCATAAAAGGTAAAACCTGCCTGAGCATATGTGGAGCTCAAAAATAAAGAAGGACCTTATCCAGTCCTTAGCAATTAGGCTTTTCTTGTCTCTGAATCAATATTAGAAGGCATAGTGTTCAAGTATTTATTTCAAGCACTATGGTTCATGAAAGAAATATCTCTAACATAAATAATCCAAGAGAATGTGCAAAAGGAATAGTTTTACCAAATACACACACACACACACACACACACACACACACACACACACACACACACACACACACACACACACACACACACACAAAGTTTTTCATTCAATAGATCAAACACAAGCTCACCAAAAATGCTCCAAGACCAACACAAGAACCCAAGGATTTTGAAAGGGGAAAATCCAAGAAAAAACCCCTTGTGTATAATATGAATGAGGCTCAAATCCTAAAGAAGATGAAAGAATGAGAGAAATAATCTCATTACAATAATGAGAGCAAGTTTGAGAGTGTGCAAAGAAGAGAGAAGAAAATCTATGAGAACCAACTTGTGAGAACCAATGTTGAGAAGTATGTGAGAAGCATCTTTAAACCATTTAGGATTTCTCTTTGAAGTAATGGAAATATCTTTATGAGGAGTAAATTCATCATTATCATCATGAACAAAAATATCACCATCATGAGTAATATTATCACTAGGAGGAGTAGAAATATTCTTACCATAATCATCATCAACATTGTTAATACTAGTAGGAACATAAATAGGTGCATTAGGAGTAGGGTTTAGAATAGGAGGTTGGTCCTCCATGAGTTCAATAATACCCCCTTTAAATTCATCATCTTTGACATTGGAACAATCATGCACTTCATTTTCTACAATAACATCTCTTGCAATATGCACCTTGTTAGTAATAGGATCAAAAACTCTATAACCTTTAGTAGATACATCATAGCCAACAAAGGTTAATGAAAAAAAATTAGAATTGAGCAACACGGAGAATAAATAGTTAACATTAAATAGAATTACAATGAAAATTTTAGTTTAACTCAATGTTAAAAACAAGAATAAGCGAGAAGCTTAATATATAAGAAGAATGATTACCCCTTTGTTTAAAGAACATAAAATCTCTTTTTATGAATAATAAGCAAAATGAAATATTTCCATACCAAATTGTTAGATCCACTTAATTCTCTAGAATCAATGTTGGCATGATTAATTAAGAAAAATGACTATATTAACTAAATTGGAGAGAATTACAATGAATATATGATGATAAGGATCAAGGAAAGTAAATTTAACTTAATGTTTTTGATTGCTGGTAAAAAAAGGTTTTAGAGGGACCCAAAACCCCTTACAAGAATTACAAAAAAAGAATAGACATTAAGCCCGCTAAACTGAAACAGGACTAGAAACCAGCCCGGGAAATCCAGAACCAACACAAATTTAACTTAATGTTAATCACAATTGAATGGTTAAATAATCATATGAAGAAAAATTTAAATTTTTAATTTCAATGAAGGAACAAATTTGAATTGAAATGAATCAATAAAACACCAATTGAATTTGGTTAGATTTGTTATAAATAATGTAGAAATGAAGCAATTTGAAGTAATATAAGCAGAAAAAATGTATTGATGTTTAAATTTTTTTAATGAAAATCAAGAATTGAACAAATGTGAATTAAGTAAATAAGTTAATTATAAAACAATAAAATAATGAGATTTAAGTGAGATAAAGAAGGAATAAAATAATAAACCAAAGATATCAGTTATAAACTTAGAGAATATTTTAAAAGATATTTGACAAAACACTAATAGAGGAAACTGAATTCCTAACTGCAGCTTGCAAAAAAATAGTTAAAGAGAATAAATGTAGATGTATAATGATTGAAACTGAAACCACAAAGCTAATTAAAAGATCAGAAATTCTCCTGCAAAAAAATTGATACAATTCTTCTTGTGAGAGTAATTTGTTGAATGATAAAACTTGCCAATAAAACTGTCAATACTGACTTATATGCAGAAATGTATTCTTCCTGACTTATTTGAAGAAGTAAAAAAAAAGGATAATAAAGAAGAAACATGCCAACTATTTATAAACTAAGAGTGAAATTGACTACAAAAATGTTAAAAATTAAAGCAGGAACGTTACAGTAAACGAATTAAAACAACAAAAATAATGAAAGAACATGCTTGGTTAAAAGAGTGGGCTGCGCTGAATGCTGCTTTCTCTGGCACCTTTAATTGAGGAGGGTAGACACTTCTCTAGAGAAGACCCGAGGAAAGAATGTGTAAAGTGGTGCTACAGCAGTGAATTTGGAGCTAGTGTTGCGCAAGGTTAGATACAAGGTTGCACAATACAATAAGGAAAACGCTGCACAAAGATATGATTAAAATATTTTAATAGTTTTTGATAAAAAATCTGCGCAAAGATTGGATTAAAAGATAAGGAAAGAAAACAAGGCTAAACAAAGCTGCACAAAGATATAGTCTGTGCAAGGCAAAGACAATGTAATAATTCTATGAGATGCTGCATAATGCAAGGTTTAAGCTACGCAATGAAAAGAAGGCTAATCAAGTTGCCCACGAGAGGGAGGAGGATGGTAGCAAATAGAAGTGAATAGTAAACAATATATATAATAGTAAACAAAATATAAATAGAGATATATAAATAGTGAAAAATATCAATACACAAAGATATTCTGAGATTAATACAAAGATTAAACAAAGATGGATAAGACACAATAAGAATCTATAGATTTAGTATAAACTTGTAGAAAAAAGAAATTAGAAATTAGATAAACTTTGATAAATATACAGAGATATTAATAAAAGGATATATAACCAACGGTTGAACTTGCAGAAGAGAAAACTCTGAGATATAACAGATTTCAACAAGCGACAGAGATAACAGACTCAAGAGATGCTGAAAATATAGGAAAATAATTGAAATATATAGATCTGAATAAACTATAACCCTGCAAATGAGATAGTTAGAAAATGGATGAAAAATCATAAAAATAAAACCCTTGAGGTTTCCCGACAGAGGGTGAGGTTAGGATTAGATTAAATATCAATTATATGATAAAAAATAGAACAAGAAAATCTGAAATCTTCCTTTGCGGTTGCTTGACAGAGGGAAGGATTAATACTTTAAAAAAAACATGAAAAAGGAGATGAATAAACTTAGTTTACAAAAAAAAAAAAGATATCCTTTCAAACAAGAGTTAGATCAAAAACAAAACTAACTTCTTCTCCTCAATGGAAATATCTTTCAACTATTTGAGTATGCACACTCAAAACAAGGATTAAACCACCTCTAATACCATGTTAGAAACATAAAATAAATTGGAAAAGTGACAAGGAAAGAATCCAAGAAAATGTGCAAAACGAAGATTTTTATCAAATACAGAGAGAGAGAGAGAGAGATCAAAAAAAAGTTCACCAAAAATGCTCCAAGACCAACACAATAACCCAAGGATTTTTAAAGGGTAAAAAGCAAGAAAAACCCCTTGTGTATAATATGAATGAGGCACAAATCCTACCAAGAGTTAGATACGTCCCACCGGACATGCCAAAATGTAAGAAATTTTATATCTACAGCTGCACAACAAGTTAAAACATGCAAACACAATATATATACTAATAAATCAAAGCATGTAAAGAACTTGAAATACAACTAAATTTTCACTACAACCTCCGATGAGCTAAAACAAGTGCACCCAAGACTTGTTTGATTTTCTCTTAGAGATTTTGTGGGTGTGCTCTCCCAACACAATGCAATAAAATCTCACTATGATGCAAGCTAGATGATGGTGAAGGGATTGAGGACATGTATGAGGAACTTGCCCCAAGCTTCACATGATGAAGATTGAGAATGCAATAATAAATCTAGAATGAAGATGCAAGATGAAATAATCTAATATTGATTTCTATTACCTAACATGTAATATTTAGATGATCTAATTCTCAAAGAAGCTAAATAAAATTAAGACTAAGACATGCTCAATAAAATGCTCTAAAATACAATCACTAGCTCAATTCTCTAACCAGTTACTCTAGTTAACTCTCATTAGTTGCAAGTGAGGAGTGAGGCCTCCTTTTATGGATTTGCTTATGAAAATGGAGGGCTAGGATTAAGAGGTGAAAAAGGAGTGGCTGAGATTGAGGGTTAGGTAGGGTTTTGGTGGGAGTGAAGGAGATTAAGAGGCAAAATGAATGAGTGGCTAGGATTAAGTGGTTAAAGTGAGGAGTTGACTTTTCAAGGGGAGGGAATAAT
>MU226396.1:42499-69258 GCA_018584345.1 Thuja plicata | reverse complement strand
TCGGCTCAAGATAACCTTTGAAACCCGAACAGAAATTTTGAAGAAAATTATTTTCTGCCATTTCAGGTGGCCCAACTTCCGAAGACCATAAGTCATCACCAGTTGACCCGATCGGCTATTATAACCCTATTTCAGAAATGCCATGAAGCGCTCTACAGGCTTGAGCTATGCAAGCGCCCGTCACCTAAATTTTTGACCTCATCCGGGGCCTCTAAAGCCTTCAAAACTGAGTTCAAAGTTTATGTACCCAAAAATAGTAACTTTCCATAAATAGCAGCTCTGCACAAAATAGCCCTTATTGAATATAAAAACAGAAATATTTTTGGGTGATGCAAGATTTCTCTTACACCCAAGATGCTCCTGCATCACACATTGTTAGGGGATTTACCTTAGATCTATTAGGAAATTTATCTTAGATCTATTAGGATCTTCACCCTATTAGGTGTAGCCTAATTAAAGGACTTTGAAAACTTGACTAGAATGTCACACTTCGCGAGGGTTTTACAATAAGACTATTAAGTCCACTCGGTTAAGATATTTTTTCTACAAATGTTTATAAGCAACAATATATAAATCTAATCTATAATACTGCAACTACCTCTTGCTTGATTAGATCCCATATTCTCTCTTCACTACTAGCATCAACACTGCATCAATCTCTTCTTATACTCATGTTTCAACCTTTTCTCTTCTTCACCACTTTGCTTGGTAACATGGACACTTGTACTTGCCAGCCAACAACAAATCTTCTTTTGTTTGAAATCATTCTTTTAATAGACTCTTTTTTTTTCTCTTAATTTCCTTTATTAGGATTTCCTTCAATTACATTTAGCTGTTAGATCATCCTGATGAACTCTTTCAATGAATTGAAACTCGATAAAGTGCTTCACTCTTACCTCATGACTTGAAATTTTTCTTCAAACTCACATAATCATTTTTTCCACTTAACATTTGCCTTAGATCTTCACCTTGAATTTTCTTGCTCGTAGATCTTGTACATAACTTCTTCTTCATCCTTAGAATCTTCTATATCACTTTAGCTTTTCATTAAATATGATCTTTTTTTTTTTTCAAAAATTGTTCAATGCTCGGTAACTCACTTCACAACTTGGTAACATAAACTAACTACTCGGTACTTGGTATCTCGCTCAGTACCTTTACCTCTTTCTAATTGGTAGAATAACTCTTTCCTTTTACAAGTTATCTCTTTCTATTTATTGATTTAACCAATCTTTTTTAATGACTTGATAACCTTGAATATAAAGTAGAAAAACTATACCAATATTACTCTATAATTGTCTGATCAATATTAGCTTCCCAACTAAGTTCTTTATCTTCACAACTTTTCACTTCCTCTATTATTTAACTCACTTATCATACTTCAAATGATATTGAAACTTAATATGAATCAGAAATCAATCGCTTTACATCAGTGACAAAATTACAACTGATCTAAAATTACAACTGATCTAATCCTTTCTAGAATCATGTATAACTCTTATCTCGGTCTTCATCATCATCTCCATCAGTTGAGTAACAATCTCCCCTTTTGGTTTTGATGGGAACACTATCAACATTAACAATATATCTTTCTCTTGTTTTTGAATTTTCTCCCTCTAAGGTAATATCTTTGTTCTATCTTCAATCACTCATTCTCATTCTTCCTCTTTGATCAATATTCATTCTCTTCCTCTTTGTATCATAATATTTAATCATCAATTTCTCATTCTCTCCCTATTTGACAATAATGACAACAATGCAAAAATGTCACGCGAGGGCGGGAACAAAGGAGCCACCAGAGCTAGGGTTTCCATGGGCTCAGGCAGTGGTACAGATGACTACTCTACTATGAATGATGGAGGAGATGGTGCTGATGATGATGATGATGAGGAAGGCGGTGGAGACTAAAGTCCCCATTGAGAAGAGGAGTTGCTTTGTGGCTTATTGACCCTTCCTCCCACTAATGTTTGGAGTTTACATTCTCTCATGATCTCTGTGTGGTTGGAGGAAGAAAGAAGGTTTAGTTTGATGATTCTATCAGTGGTAGGCTACCCTTAGCATTGGATTACCTTTTGTGGGTAGTGTGACTGTCCGTTGGCTCAATGGAGTCGGTCAAGTGCTTGAATGGGGCCAAATGTTTCTTAGGATTGGTTTTTAATGACTACCTTTGGTGGCTCATATGGAAAGTGTTCTAGGGATTGGGCCTATTTGTGTGAAGGCCCTGTTGGGGTCTTTAGGATCGATATATAGTTAATGCTCTTAAAATATCACAATTTACCTTTTAGAATAGCGTTCGATGCTTGGATGGTCCTCTAAATTTTAGAAAGCTTGGATATTATCTATGATGTATTATAATGATGATGCTGATGGTCTTTTTTCTTTTCCCCTATCGACTCCTATGGAGGTGGACTACCCTCTCATGGAGGTGAAGGATTTTATGATATCTTTCGATCATATCCAGCCCTTTCTCCTTTTGATCCCGAGCATTGCTAGAGGTTGTTTTTTCCTTCTTGTTGGTTTTTCTTCCATTAACCCTATTGAGGTGGGGTTCACTCCTATTGAGGTGGGGTGGGATACTTTTGGAGACATTAGGACTAGAAGCTATAAAGTTCCTCCTGTGGGATGTAGGTCTTATCGGGTTGTGGGTTCCATGAAAAAACCCTTGGTGATCATACCAGTGAACTTTGAAAGGATTAATCCCACTCTGGTTAATTCTTGCACAATTGGTATTCATAATGGAAGTGGATGGGGGATGGTTCAAATATTTTTCAAGATAAGAGGCATGTGTTTTAGAGCTAGCATAATGCTAGAGTTTGTCAAAGTTTATTTCTTATGATGCAGGGGGTCTTGGTTTTGGGAATCAGTTTTGGTTCCATTTGTGTCGGTGAGGGATTGTATTGTTACCCACTTTTTGTGATTTTTGGTACTTTCCTTTTGTTGGTTATGGATAGGAGTTTTTGGGTGGATGATCATAATTTTCAAGGGCCCATCTTGGAGGCTAGTTGGTTTTGATTAAGGGTAAAGGCATATTCTGGAACTGGTTGGTCCTCTGATGGAGTCTGTTTCCTTTATGTTCTTTCTTTTGTGAGAAATCTCCTGGTTAACCTTGATGGTTTAGAGCTCCAATTAAAAGCCCTGGATATTGGTTTAGGGAGCCTTAAAACCCATGTAAAATATTTATGATGTGAGGCCTCAGCCTTTATTTCTTGTTACTATGCAGCTGGAGCTTTAGTGTTTCTTCTTTTTTAGCTATTTTTTGTAGGCTGGTTTTGGGCTAGTGGCATTAATTTTTCTTTTCTTATGTAACATTTCTTTTTAGCGGGGTTCCAGATCCCCTTAAAAATAAGTTTGTAAAGGGTTTTGGGGCCCCTTCAAAACCTGCTTATACCTTTAATCAAAACAATGTCAAATACTCATACTCCTGAAAACTTGTTCAGGTTGTGGATCATACCTTCCATGTACTGATAACTCATTACATAAAAAAACCTTGTTTACACAACTTCAGGCATCATTTAAAGTGTGAATACTAGAATCAACTCACAAAATATATATTCTAATGAATTTGGAATGGATGCAACATGCATCTTTTTCTAGTGAATATTGGATAGGGGTAGGACTCCTAATTTACCTCTAAGATATTCAAAAGTATCTTTTTTTAGTCTCTTGGTAAATATATCAGATCACTGGTCTTTTGAATTCACATACTCCAATATTACATTTTTTTCTTAAACTTGCTCTCTCAAGTAATGATACTTGATAGAAATGTTCTTTGTATTATAATGCATCACAAGATTCTGTGATATATTCATAGCACTTGTATTATCACAAAAAATAGTAACTAGATCGGTAATATCCTCTTGCATACTTTCTAGTAGTTGCTTTATCCATACAATATTTGCACAATTCATAGTTGTAACAACATATTCTACCTCAACAATAGATTTTGATATACAACTATGTTTCTTGCTCAGCCATGTGACCAATATTTCTCCTAAAAAGAAAGATCCTCCACTTGTACTTTTCCTATCATCAATGTTTCTAGAACAATAAAAAATAGTGTAAACTTTCAAATCAAAATATCCTCCATTGTTGTATACTAGACCAAAGTCTTCCATTCCTTTCAGATATCTACAAATTATTTTAACTGTAGATATGTGTGTTTCCTTTTGATTGGAAAAAAATATTGCAACAATACCGAATGCATGGGCTATATGAGGTTTATCTTATACAACATATTGTAACTTACCAAGCATTGATCGGTAGAGTGTCTCATTTACTTCTCTTGATCCATCTTCTTTTGATAACTTTCAACTAGTAACCATCGGTGTACCAACATGTTTTGATTCTTCCATACCAAAACTCTTTAGGATCCCATTGATGTACTTTTCTTGAGACGTAGATCCCATCCTTAACTTGTTGTATTTATAGTCCAAGAAATAATTTATTTTCTCCTATCATAGATATCTCAAATTCCTTTCTCATATCCCCAGAAAAGTCCTACATAATGTGTTATTGCCTCCAAAAATAATATCAACAAATATTTCAATGATCAAATTCTTTTTATTACTCTCACATTTCAAATACACATTATTGTTATCACCTTTTCTTTGAAATCCAATCTTAATTAAATATGAATGTAACCTTTCATACCATGCTTAGGGTGCTTGTTTAAAACCATCCAGAGCTTTGTTTAATTTGCATACCTCGTCCTAGTAAGTATTCTCAACAAATCCTTTAGGTTGTTAAATATAAACTTCTTCTTCAAGAATACCATTAAGAAATCCAGACTTAACATGCATTTGATAAACTTTAAATCTTTTGTAAGTTGCTTATGCTAGTAGAATTCTAACTCCTTATAATATAGAAACATGTGCACACATATCACCATAATCAATACCTTCTTCTTGTGCATAGCCCTTGCAAACTAGTCTTTCTTTATTTCTGATTACATCTCCATGTTCATTCAATTTGTTTCTAAAAATTCACTTAGTACCAACAAAATTTTTATGTTTAGGTTGCACTACCAATGTCCATGTTTTGTTCTTTTCAATCTAGTTTATCTCTTCTTTCATAGCTTTCATCCAGTCTTCATTCTCTAATGCATCTTTTACTCTTCTTGGCTCAAATTCTAATATTAAGCACGTATTATCTCTTACCTTTCTTCTTTTCATCACTCATACATTATTTTATCCAATAATCTATCTTGGTGAGTGGTGTCTCCTCATATAATTTGTGAGAACATGCTTGGTAGGTGGTGGTAGCTCTTCATTTTCATCATTCGATTGTACTTCTCTATGTTCATCTTTCTCCTTGGTTTGTGCTTTAGGTAATTTATTAGGAACATTAGGTTGAACATAAACAAATCTTTGATAATCCTCTAGTTCCTTCTTTTTTTCCTCATCATTTTTCTCTGAAAATACATCAATTCTTACATTTTCACTTTCCACAATTTTGTTAGTATCCTTGTTCAAACATTTGTAAGGTTCTATCTTTGTAGAATATCCTAAGAATATTCCTTCATGTCCTTCAGAATAAAATTTTCCATCTCCGACATCTTTCAGGATATAAAATCTCCTTCCAAATACTTTGAAATAACCTACATTCAATTTATGATCATACTAGATGTCATATGGTGTCTTGTTTGTACCTTTCATCAGTTTTACTCAGTTTAGTGCATAGATGAAAATACTGACTTCTTCTCTCCAAAAGGGTTGATAGATACCTTTCTCAATTATTAAAGTTCTTGCACAATCAACAATGGATATTTTTCTTCTTGTGCTATACTATTTTGTTGTGGTGTCGTCGGTGCACACATATGTCTCTTAATTCCATGATCATTGCAAAAAAGTGTAAATGCCTTAGATGTAAACTCACCTCCTCTATCAGATCTCAGACACTTAAATTGTCTTCCAGTATCTTTTCAACTCTTTCCTTGTACCACTTAAACATTTGAAATCATCGTATTTTTCTTTCAAAAACATAATAGACATCATTCTTGGATAATCATCAACATATAAAATGAAATATCTGTCACCATAGCTTTGTGTTCTCATGGGTCCAAATAGGAAAGTATGCACTACATCCAAAATTCCTTGACTAACATAAGGTTTTCTCGAAAAACTTGACTTAGTAATTTTCCAACTTGACATCTCTTGCACATGACATTCTTAGGTTTATCCAATCTCGGTAGACCTCTAACTCTATTCTTCTTTCCCACAACAATTAAGTTGTCAAATTTGACATCACATAATCTCTTGTGCCATAACCAAACATCTTTAACTTTAGCATATAAATAACTCTTTGTATAAGTATCAATATAGAATAAGTTACCTTTAGATTGTTATCCAGTGGAAATCATATTTCCTTTCTGATCAAATACTTTTAACTTTCCATTCTAAAATTCTAGTTGGTGACTTATGTTATTTAGTTGTGCAACGCTCATCAGATTATACTTCAATCCTTCAACCCAATACACATCATCACATTTTGTATTATCCAACAGAATTATAGAACCTTTACCTTTTATAGGATATGGAGCATAATTAACAAATATAACATTTACTCTATCATGTTCTTCCATAGTAATGAAATTAAGTGTGTCACCAATCACATGGTGTGAACAACCACTATCTATAATCCAGGTATCATTCTTTCTTACATTTGATATTCAAGATTTTTCTTCATTCTTTTCTCCATAAAAATATTCCTTGATATCAACATTAAAAACTTCTTCTCCTTCATTATCATATGTATCATCATCGGTTATTCCTTCATTTGCAATAGGACATGACTTCTTACCTTTATTCTCAAAATCTCGTAATCTTCTGAATTGGTTGTCCTTGTTGATATTGTCTTTTTTCTCTTTCTTCTCCTCATTATCATTGTTAGAACATTTGGATGCAATGTGTCCAATCTTATTACAGTTAAAACATTTCCAAGGTAGCTTACCTCGGTACTTTCTTCTTCCTCTTTGTAATCTTCTAGCTAGTAGAGCTTCAAACTCTCTTTCATTCTCTTTATGTTCAACAAAAAATTATTCAATCTCACTCTTACAATTATAAAAAATTTCAATAGCACTAGTTGCATAACCATCACTTGGTCTAGATTCTCTAGAACTTCCAATTTTCAAAGATGACTTAAATGCAGACTCAAGTCTAGAAGTAGTAGGTAAACTATTATGAAAATTATTTAGCTCAAAATAAACCAAATTACCAATAGTAGCATCTAGTGAAACAATTATTTGGGGAATGGATCTTAGCTCTTGTATTGCAAATATTCAGATGGCATACATTAGAAAAAAATTCCTCAACTATTTTCTTGTAATATATTCTACTATATATCCTCCAACCTCTGATAACATTTACAATTTCCATTAATCGTGTGTTGTATTGTGCAACAATTTCACCTTCCTTCATTCTTATAGAACTAAATTTGCCTCTAAAACTTTCATCTTTATCTTTCTGAACATGAAGATCTACTTCATATATCAATGTAATCCTATCATGCATCTACTTTCTTGTATCACATCCTTTAAGATCATTAAAATCCTGGTATGTGAGGGTAGAAGATATCACAATCATAACTTGTGTGTGATATTGTCTTTCTTTTATTTTTCTCAAGTGTCAAAAGACTAAATTGTGTCAGTGAATAATCATTGCCAAGATAATATAGTGCATACTCTCAAATACCAAATAAGTGCAACCTCATTCTATTTTTCCATGTAGACAAGTTATCCCTATTCAACTTCGGAGCGTCCCTCTTATAAATCTTCAGATCTTTAACTCAAGTATTTTAAAACTATCTCCTTAGAGTACTAAGATCTGATACCAATTGTTGGTCCACTAAGAGGGGGGGTGAATCAGACAAAAATTATCTATCTATACTTAAAAATTCAAACTCTGATTCAACTCGATTGAACAAACAAAAAAAATAACTGACTTAGAAATAACTTCAATAACTTCAATCAACAAATTATCAAATAAAATCCTCAATAATCATTCAACACATATAACACCATATTTAATGAGGAAAATAAATTTGGGAAAAACCTCAGTGGGAATTATCACTGACAAATATAAGTACTCTTCTAAATTACGCTCGGTTAAAATCCAATCTGTTTAAAGATTACAATACACATTGATTTTTTTTATTAAGAAAAAGTAGTTATAACACTATATATATTATTAAAATAAAGATTGGTTCAAGAGCTCAATCGAGAAAGAGCCAGTAAGAAAACCCTATATCCTTTCTCACTACAAAATTATAAGTATGAAAACCTATAAACTACTAAATACAAGCATTATCGCTCTATAGTTACATTGAAAATCCACATATCTTGACCTTTATAAAGAAAGCGCATATACTATATGGTGATTAAAAAAATATATATATTACAATATTGACGGATATATCCATGATGGATCTAAGTTACTAGGTATGCCATCACAAAATTTTTGAATAATCATTGAGAAGCCAAAACCATACCAACACTTAGAATATTCTTCCCTTTACACCTCCATTGCATCAGGAACATGTGGCACAAACTCTAGTTGGGAATTGGGAGACAAATCCAAGGCTTCTATGCACCAACCAGAGACATGCTTAGTTTGTGTGTTAATTTCCTACCCCATCTCCTGGGCATCATCATTCCAACAACCATAAGCTAGCTCACTCTCATTCCAGCCATGGTCCACATCATTATGTATTTGACCAGTATTCACCATAGGAGACCAACTCATTCCAGCCGACGTCTACCAATTTATAGCAGGTTCCACCATTGAAGAACCAGTTTGAGTCTCGAGAAGGGGAGCCCGAGCAACCGGTAATGAAGAAGGAGGAGTGTTTGGCACTTCCATTAGTTTAAGAAATGCATCCACCATGAATTTTACTTTTTCCTCAAGTTCATAACCCAGTACAATACCAGTTGATTTCAAAGCTACTTTAAGGTGTCAAAAACTATACCTTTCCAGTGACCTTTTAATGCTATCGAAAGTTACCATGTAAGCATGGTCCCTAAGAAAACATTTCTAGGGGAAAAATCCTCCCAAAAGTGTGTTTCTTGCCCAAAGATCATATTGTTTCATTTCTCTCTTCAACTTCTTATCATCCCAAAAGTTACGCTTTACCACTTTGAAGGAAAGAATTTCTAGTAAATGAACCGAATGCAACAAGTCCATATGATGTAGTACTAGTCTTTCTCCTTAGACCCCTTCTAGGGTCTCTTAGGTCAATCATTGACCTACTAGGGTTCTTCTACTAACCCTAGGATCCTTAGGTATCTTATCACAAGATCCTAATTTCCTTCAACTAGTACACACCAACCAAATAGAACTCACAACTTTCCAAAACTCAAACTAGACCCAAATTGGTCTTTCTTGCCCCCATTTGCACAATCTAGTCCAAATGGATTCCAATCTCCACCAAATTGAAAAGGAATCATAATAAGACATCAACATGACCAATTCCAACCTATACAAACTCACTTTTCTACAAAAACACAAACGAGCTCCAAGAACTTGTGCAATTACCCCACAAATAGGGCTACGAGCAATTAGCCCTATTTGGTGACATTTTCTACATTATCTTGGAAAAAGGGCTTAAAAATTGCCAAATAGGCTTAGGATCTAGAAACCCTTTTTAGAGATACTAGAGATTTTATAGGTTTTAGGGCCCTGAAGTGTCTGTACAGTCCTTCCTACTTTCATGCCTAAAATTTAGGGTTTTAGGCCTCCATTACTGTCTGCACAAGAAATGAAATTCCTTGGCCAACAAGATAACTCCTCACAACTTATTCTCCTGGTTTGGGATCCTCCTCTAACTCTCCTACCTTCCCACTTCCTCTGATTGAAGCTATGGATTCTTTCAATCCCTCTAGCTAGCTCTGAAATCACTGGTGATCCCTAGCCATGCCACTCTGGCTCACCTAGGGAATCATCTTAAAAAAAGATACCACCACTTCCAGGGCCCATCCTACTATGTACATAATGTAAATGGAGTCTACTTTCATAATCCAAGAGCCTAGGACAAAGCCACGGTGGAAAAGAAAGCTAAGACTCCATTTGCAAGCAGTGCTCAAAACCAGACCAGTGACTGGACTGAAGTTTGAAGATTTTTTTACAAACACTTAAAGCTATTCAATATATGAAAATAAAACCACAAGAAGTTCAATAAAAACCTAAATTACATGAAACAATACTTACATAAACACTCTCAATCCATTACACTACCTGATCACCTTAAAACACACAATTTCATACTATTATTTCTTAACACAGTCCGTACATGAAATTTCTCAAACTTGCCAACCCTTCACAAATTCCAAGGATGGTCTTATATAGATGACCCAGAAACTAAATGGTCAGTTTTATATAGTTACCCAACCAATTTCATCGAAGATGCCAATTTGTCTTTAAAGTTGTCAATGTTGTCAATGACAACATTGACAACTTTTGGCAACTTTTGGGTTTGATTGCCAAACTTGGGAAAACCCTATCCAAACTTGTCCAATCCACTAATAATGATGAAAAAACATCAAAAAGGACCTCTAGTCCCTCTCCTGGCTCATTTTTCCACAAAAATCTAAAATTCCCTAATTGGGCCTAATTGGACATAAGGGTCACCAAGGAACTAATAAAACCTATCCTCCTACAAACACTTTAGACACTAGGACTCTTGGTCCCTTTATTCACCTAGTGGTTTGGCTAGAACAACTACAAGCCAAAATAAAGAAAGAGTCTAGCAGTCTTCTTGACTCAGGAGTCTAGGACTTTATCAACAACCATAGGAAAGTTTGGAGGTAAGGCAGTAACCTCCACATCAGCACACACCCCTTGACTGGTTAGATTGATGTCCCCCATCTGTCCCCTAAACTCTATGAGGTATTGAACATTGAATATGGGAGAGATGATCAAATCTGATGGTAAGTCCACCTTATATGCATTAGCTCCATACTTGGCTAAGATCTTGCATGGTCCCACCCTTTTCATCTGAAGTTTGGTAGGGACACCCTTCTATAGTCTAGATTTGTTTAAGTGGACCATCGCATAGTCACCCAATTCAAATTGAATATATTTTCTTTTCTCATCCACTTTGGTTTTCAACTTAAGTTGACTATCCTATATCTGCTTCTATACCTGATCTTGTATCTCCTTCATGGTAGAAGTGAAATCTTCTTCATGGCCACTTTTGTACTCCATTCCACCAAGATTCCTGAGCTCACAAACACCCCTAGGATGCATGCCATAAACCTCCTCAAATGGACTCTTTCCTGTCATCCTATTCTTGCTATCATTGTAAGCATATTCTGCTTCAGGAATGACCACATCCCAAGTCTATCCATATTCCTTAGTTAGGCACCTCAAAAGGTTACCTAGCACTCTATTGACCACCTCAGTTTGGCCATCAGTCTGAGGGTGGTAAGATGATCCAAAAGATAGGTTAGTACCTAGCCTTGTCCACAAAGTTCTCCAAAAATGACTCATAAATTTTACATGTCTATCAGAGACAATGCTCAAAGGAACACAATGAATCCCTACTATTTCCTTGAAAAATAAATAAGCTATGTGGCTAGCATCATTAGTAGTTCTGTATGGAATGGAATGTCCCATTTTACTAAACCTATCAACCACTACATAAATGCTATCATACCCCTATTTAGTTTTGGGTAATCCCACAATAAAATCCATACTTACACACTCCCATGGTCTATTAGGGATAGGTAGAGGCTGATACAACCCTGCATTACTCATTCCTCCTTTAGCCTTCATGAAAACAACACACTGCTCTACATACTTGGTGACATCCTTCACCAATTTTGGCCAATGGTAGAACCTTTGGACCAATTCCAAGGTCTTGTCCTTACCAAAATGACCACTTAGAGAGCCATTATGCTTCTCTTGGATGAGGTTTATCCTCATTGACCCCTTGGGTACACACAAATGATTGCCTTTAAACAATAAACCATTCTGTAAAGTGTAATCATAGAAATTGCTATGAAAATGATTCTCAAAGTCAACACATACCTTATAGGCCTCATCAAAATCCTCATCTGATTTGTATAGGTCTCTAAAAATCTCAATCCCAATGCTATTCAAGTGGACTTCTTGCACTGTTAACAATCTCCTGCTTAAAGCATCTGCCACCTTGTTGAGTTGACCCTTTTTGTGTTTGATAGTAAAAGTGAATGCCTGCAAGTATTCCATCCACTTTAGGTGCCTATTACTTATCTTTTCTTGTGTGTTAATGTAGCTAAGGGCCTAATTATCAGTAAATACCACAAATTATTTAGGCAATAGATAATGCCTCCATTTCCTCAGAGATTGGACTAGAGCATAGAGCTCTAAGTCATAAGAAGAATATTTCTTCTTGGCCTCATTCGATTTTTCACTAAAGAAGGCAATTGGTCTGCCCTCTTGACTTAACAAACCCCCTACTGCCATTCCTCTAGCATCACACTCAATGGTAAATAACTTATCAAAGCTTGGAAAATGTAGGACAGGTTGAGTAGCCACTTGTCTTTTCAATATTTCAAAAGATTTTTCAACTTCCAAAGTCCATCTGAACTTAGTTTTGACCCAACACTTAATAGTATCCATTAATGGAGCACATATCCCACTAAAGTTCCTAATAATTTTTTTGTAAAATTGGGCAAGGCCATGAAAAATCCTTATCTCAGTGGTTGTGGTAGGTGGAGGCCAGTTGAAGATTGCAACAACTTTGTCTTTGTCCATCTTCAAAGACCCCGTGGACACCACAAAACCCAAGTAAAATAGTTCTTGTTTAAAGAACTCACACTTCTCAAGGTTAATGGAAAAATTCTCTTCATGCAACCTCTTCAATACTACCTCCACATGTTTGACATGTTCCTCTCTTGTCTTACTGAAAATCAGTATATCATCAAGATACACCACCACAAACTTTCCAGTGAAATCCTTGAGCACCTCATTCACGAGCTTCATGAATGTTCTAAAAGCATTAGAGAGGCCAAATGGCATTACAAGCCACTCATATAACCCATTTGTGGTTTTGAATGTTTTTTTCCATTCATCACCTTCCTTCACCCTAATTTGGTGATAACCACTTTTCAAATCTAGCTTTGTGAAATATGTTGCCCCACCTAGACAATCTATAAGATCCTCTATCCTTGGGATTGGAAATTTGTACCTTACTGTAATCCTATTTATATCACTTGAGTCTCTGAATAATCTCCACTTTCCCCCCTTCTTTGATGCCAAAAAAACTGGGACTGCACATGGGCTAATGCTCTTCTTGATCAAGCCTTGATCCAAGAGTTCTTGTACTTGTCTTTCTACCTCCAAGTTCTGATCTGGAGTCAACTTGTATGCTGCTTTATTGGCCAAGGATGCCCCTAGTACAAAGTCTATTTGATGAATTATAACCCTCTTAGGTGGTAGGGTTTTAGGAGTGCCATCACTCACAATTTCCTTATATTTCTCAAGCAATTCTTGTGCACTTCCTTTGGTAGTGGTGCCTTTACTGGTGTCTCCTCCTCCTTAGGTCTTAGCACAATGGCATAACCTTCTCCCTCATCATCTCTGATGTCATTCACCAACTCCTTACAACTACATAACATGACATTAGGAGTTTTACTCTGTGGTTCCTCATCCTCTATTAAAGACTGAATTTTGAATGTCCTTCCTCCTTTCTTAAATGTAATGGAGTTCTCCTTCCCATCATATACTGCTCCATTATCAAATTTCCAAGGCCTCCCAAGAAGAAAATGACAAGCATCCATTGGTAGGATGTCACAAAGAAATATGTCCTTGTACCCTACTATTGAGAATTCTACCCATGTTTTCTCATTGACTAAGACACTCTGGCCTTTGTTGAGCCATGTCACTTTATAAGGGTTCACGTGGGGTATTTTGGCTAGCTTAAGCTTTACCACTTCCTCCTCTGAAATGATGTTGTCTGTGGATCCAGAATCAAAAATCACCTTACACACTTTTCCAAGAATCTTGCATCTTATTCTAAATAGTGCCCTCCTATGTTTGGGTTCATCTATGATTTATTTCCTTATTAGGACCCTTCTAAACATCAGGTTCTCACCCATTTTTGAGTCTAAATGGTCCACCTCTGGAGTCTTGACACTAGAAGTATCCTCATGTGCATATGCTACTCTTTTGTCACTATTTGCTGCAGAGGGTTTATCAGGACATCTACAATCTGGATGCCCTAGTTTCCCATAATAATAACACTTCATAGTGGAAAAGTAGGATCCACTCCTACCTCCTCTTCCTCTATTAGAACCCCCATTGTTACCCCTGCCTCTGTTATAGCCTCCTCTTGAATTGTTCTTAGTCTGCTACTTTGTCAACTTGTTTTCTTCTGGGAATCTTTCTTCACTACCCCTTCCTTGGTAGCCCCCTCTTTGACTCCTCTGTTTGCTTCCTCTACCTCTATTGTTTTTATTTTTATTGAAACTAGAATCCCCTTTCTTCTTATTCTTCTCTTCCACCTTTAGAGCTAACTAATTAAATTTTTGGATGGTAGTAGGCGTCCATAGACTTAGCTCCTCTTGGATGTTCCACTTTAACCCACTCAAGTACCTAGCCACTTTGATTGGCTCTTCTTTTTGCAACTTGGACCTTAAACATAGTCTTTGGAATTCCTCAGTATATGAGGCCACATCTAAGTCTTTCTACTTCAAGTTTTGTCTCTTCCTATGGAGTTGTATTTTGTAGTCCTCTGGAAGATAACTCTCCTTCAATTTTGTTACCATAGCATTCCAATTTTCTCTTCGTTGATTTCCCATGCTTACCCTCTCATCCTGAAGTTATTTCCACCAAGTCAAAGCTGACTCTCTGAGTCTACACTTGGCCACTTTAACCCTTTGGCCCTCACTTATCCCTTAAAATTCAAAATGATTTTCCATTGCTTCAATCCAATCCATGATTGCCTCAATATCCATCTTTCCTCCGAATAAAGGTATTCCCTCCAATGATTTTCCACTTAGTGCCTTTATGGCCTTTAAGAAAGGTTCCTCATTCAACACTAGGCCAGGTTCAGGAATGTAGTCTTCTTCCTCCATCTTCTTCTTACCCTTACTACTGGATTCTGCTTCATATTCTTTCTTCCTAGTAGCATCTACTAGTTCTTCCATCTTTACTCTCTTTGCTTCCAAAGTACCCCCAAGGAGTTTTTTTTTCTCCTTTTTCTCCTCCATATCCTTGGCTACTTCTACATTTTTCATCATCTTTTTAGAACCACAAGATTCAACCTCTGACATAACCCAACTTCACCAAGTTTCTCAACTTTCTTTGATACCACTCTGATATAGTACTAGTCTTTCTCCTTAGACCACTTCTAGGGTCTCTTAGGTCAATCACTGACCTACTAGGGTTCTTCTACTAACCCTAGGCTCCTTAGGTATCTTATCACAAGATCCAAATTTCCTTCAACTAGTACACACCAACCAAATAGAACTCACAACTTTCCAAACCTCATACTAGACCCAAATTGGTCTTTCTTACCCCATTTGCACAATCTGGTCCAAATGGATTCCAATCTCCACCAAATTGAAAAGGAAGCATAATAAGATGTCAAAAGGACCAATTCCAACCTATACAAACTCACTTTGCTTCAAAAACACAAATGAGCTCCAAGAACTTGTACAATTACCCCACAAATAGGGCTACAAGAAATTAGCCCTATTTGGTCACGTTTTCTGCATTATCTTGGAAAAAGGGCTTAACAAGTGCCAAATAGGCTTAGGATCTAGACACCCTTTTCAACGACACTAGAGATTTTCTAGGTTTTAGGCCCATGAAGTGTCCGTACATTCCTTCCTACTTTCATGCCTAAAATTCAGGGTTTTAGGCCTCCATTACTGTCTACACAAGAAATGAACTTTCTTTACCAACAAGATAACTCCTCACAGCTTCTCCTCTTGGTTGGGGCTCCTCCTCTAACTCTCCTACCTTCCCACTTCCTTTGATTGAAGCTATGGATTCTTTCAATCCCTCTAGCTAGCTCTGCAATCACTTATGATCCCTAGCCATGCCACTCTGGCTTGCCTAGGGAATCATCTTAAAAGTATCTGCCACCACTTCTAGGGCCCATCCTGCTATGTACACAATTTAATTTTTTGAGTCTAATTTCATAATCCAAGAGCCCGGGCCAAAGCCACGGTGGAAAAGAAAGCTAAGACTCCATTTGCAAGCAGTGCTCAAAACCAGACCAGCAACTGGACTGAACTTTGAAGGATTTTTTACAAACACTTAAAGCTATTCAATCTACCAAACTAACACCACAAGAAGTTCAATAAAAACCTAAATTACATGAAATAATACTTACATAAATACTCTCAATCCATTACACTACCTGATCAACTTAAAACACACAAAGTCACACTGTTATTGCTTAACACAGTCCGTACATGAAATTTATCAAACTTGCCAAACCTTCACAAATCCTAAGGATGGTCTTATATAGATGACCCAAAAACTAAAAGGTTATTTTCAAATAGTTACCCAACCAATTTCATCGAAGATGCCAATTTGTCTTAAAAGTTGTCAATGTTGTCAATGACAACTTTTGGCAACTTTTGGGTTTAATTGCCAAACTTGGGCAAACCCTATCCAGACTTGTCTAATCCACTAAATATGATGAAACAAAATAAAAAAGGACCTCTAGTCCCTCTCTTGGCTCATTTTTCCACAAAGAGATAAAATTCCCTAATTGGGCATAATTGGACTGGCTAAGGGTCACCAAGGAACTAATAAGACCTATCATCCTACAAACACTTCACACACTAGGACTCTTGGTCCCTTTATTCACATAGTGGTCTAGCTAGAACCACTACAAGACAAAACAGAGAAAGGGAAAACCCTAGGTTATATTTCCACAACTAGCCTACCTAGATGCTCCTGCACCACCTTGGAATTTGAAAGAAAAATTGAGACAACTTGTGAAGGATAAAAAAATTGTTTGGATCTTGGTGCCAGATTTTCCTTCCCAATAACCATATTTATGGTTGATCGAATAACAATAGAGTCATAAAAAAATATTTCTTCTAGCATGAGATCATCAATATTGAGGGAAAGGACCTCTTCATCTTCACCTGGTCAAATGCATATTCTATAATTCTTCAGCTATATTTTCTTATGGTATCTTGCACATTGATCACACTGAACACATACCTCAGCTTGGTTTTCTATTGCCAATCTTTGCTATGAATACATGATGGCCGACTTTAAATAAAAAAGGCCCATTAGGGGATTTACAATGCACATTATTAAATGTGACCCTATTAAGGGATTTACCTTAGATCTGTTAGGAGTGACCTGATTAAAGGACTTTGAACACTCTTCTTGAATGTCACCTTTTACAAGGATTTTACAATAAGGCTGTAAGGTCCACTAGGTTAAGATATTTCTTATACAAATTTTAATAAGCAACAATATATAGATTTGATCTGTAATATTGTAACTACCTATTCCTTGATCATATCCCTTAAAATTTATTGAATACCGGCATCAACACTTCATCAATCTCTTCTTAGAATCAAATTTAAACCTTTTCTCTCCACTACTTTTCTCGGTAACATGAACACTTCAACTTTCCAGCCAATAAAACTCTTCTTTCTTTCAAAATCATCCTTTAAAAAGGCTCTTTTTTTCCTCTTAATCTCCTTGATTAGGTTCTCCTTCAATTATGCTTCTTTATTAGATCATCCTTATGAAATATATTGATCAATTTAAACTTGGTCAAGCGCTTCACTTTTACCTCATGACTTGAACTTTTTCTTGGAACTTACATAATCATTTTTTCCGCTTAATCATTGGCTTAGATCTTCACCTTAAATTTTATCTCTCATAGACCTTGTACCTAACTTTTTATTCATCCTTAGAATCTTCCAGATCACTTTAGATTTTCATTAAATATTGTCTTATCCTTATTTTTCAATAATTGTTAAATGCTCGGTAACTTACTTCACAACTCGGTAACATAAAGTCATTATTTGGCACCTTGTCTTGTTCTCGGCGCCTTTACTGACTGACTCTTTCTTCTTGGTAGAATAACTCTTTCCTTTTACAATTTAACTCTTTCTATTTACTAACTTAACCAACCTGTTTTACTGACTTCATAACCTTGTATGTAAAGTAAAAAAAAAAACCATTCTAAAATTACTCTATCATTTTATGATATGTATTAGGTGTCCAATTAAGTTCTTCAACTTCACAACTTTTCCCTTCCTCTCTTCTTTAACTTACTTATCATACTTTAGATGATATCGCAACTTAATATGAATAAAAAATCAATTTCTTACATCAATGAAAAAATAACAATTGATGTAATCCTTTATTTTATCATCTACAACTCTTATCTTAGTCTTCACCATCATCTCCATCAGTTGAGTAACAAAAGAAAATTAGGACCCTAAGACTAATGAAATATATTTTACATCTAGCAACATAAAATCCTAACCCTAATATAAATTTATTGGGATAATGGAAAGATATGTACTGAGAGGAGAGGGGTGAATTGGTACCTTTAAATTTTTTTAATAAAATCATTGTAATCATTGTATTGTATTAACCGACCGAGTAGATTGCATACACCAAACATATAGTATCAATACTGAAATGTAAATGCATGTAAAATAAAAATTACACATACATGAAACAAATTACAAATGACAATAGTATTTTGGTATCACAAAACACCCATGTTAGAAGGTAAAAACTACAGTGGGTATAAGACCCATAGAAATTGACTATTGTAGTAATAAAGAAAGCTTGTTAGAGCTTACAAACAATGATCACTTCTTATGATCTTACCCTATTAGGAGTAACAAAAAGATCGACTAGATATACCTTGTCAAAGGATTTAGCAACACAATATATGTGTGCACTCGGTTAAGGGATTTACAAAAAGAATGTTAAGTCTACTCTGTTAAGAGATTTAGGTGTCTATTATAATTATTAGAGAGTAACAAAAAGTTGATTTGAAACATATACAATCTCAAAATTGTTGATAGAGATCTATTAATTTCATACATAACATATCACCTCCATGTGAATGATAATACCTTCTACTCTATTATTCTTGGTAGCCTTGCCTTAATTCTGAAAACTAAGTTCAATTGTGTAGTCTATGTCCTTAAAACCTTTGTCTGATCTTTGATGTCCATAGTATGGTGCCTACTTGATCATTTCTTGATCAACATACATTACAAAAATCAAATCTATATAATTATATATCAAATGATGTGACCTAATTAGGGCTTAACAATTAAATCCTTATCCTAGGATCAACGGTTACCAAATTTACATTGATCAAATAAACATAGGAGACATAAAAAATTAATGTCAGAAATCTATAATTAATGTCCTCCCTGATTGTGTAAACCATTATCTAGGTTGGATCCAAAGTTGTTACATGGAGTAATGTTTCATAAAAAAATTTAGGTGGCCTCTAGTCCACTCAGTAAAAATTATCTCCCAATGCTCGGTGTAGTCTGTATATCTCATTTATACTAGTGTTCGATGTTGTCTACAACTCAGTATATTCTGCATACTCAGGTATAACTACACTCGATTAACTCTAGGTGTGATCAATGCTCTTGGTTAACTTAGCACTTCAGTGATATATACTGACTATCTTGTTTTACTCTGTTACCGACTGTTCATTTTTTGTACATGCATACTAATGAGAACTTGAATGTGGAATTGGAGTAACATTCTTCCCCTTTGGCATTAGTATCAAAAAATTATTATTGTACAAAATGATATACATAGTGACTCCCCCTTACTTAATGCTTCCCCTTTGTATATACTCGGTATATGTATATGAACTACTCCATTTTATAGTATCCCCATTATACTATACATATATACATATGTTTCCCCCTTTTTTGAAAATAATGATAAAAGTAGTATAACTTATAGTTTGTCAAAAATGTTAGGATGAGATTGCTTGAGAGTTTCCAATAACTTTTCCCAATCTTCCTTTAAGTGTTCAAGGGTCAGTAGCTCTAAATTCAGCTGAAAATGTATATCATATATGCTCTTTGTCACTGATAGTTCTGGGGTGGAAATGAGACTCTTTGCCAATGTCACATATTTTTACATCATGGCCAAATGTGGTACTAACGTCACTTGGAGCTCAGTTACTTGTTCTCGGATATGTTCCTCATCTTTCTTTAAGTTCAATCTAAACTGTTAGTTTTGAAGTAACTTGGTGCAATACTTCTGTAAAGCATGTTGCTCATTTGATAGACTATTTTCACTATCCTTTAGATTTTGATATATCTTCTTTATCTTTTCACTAATCTTAGTAGTGAAGTGATCTAATGTGTATAACTATTGTAGAATAGTAATGGCTTCATATATGATAGTTTGTATACCATTTACAAATTCTGATAGAGTTACCTTATGTACTATCACTGCCTGGCTAATCCTATAGGTTACCTTGTATTGGATCTTCTTCTCTTCTCGCTCCTCTAATTTCTACTCAGCATCTAAATTGGGTTTTTCAATGGCCTTGGTGAGCAGTTCAAGTATGGCGGCTCATTTATGAATATTCACATCAGGTACAAGTTGCATTAGAATCTCCTTAGCTTTCTCTAGCACTTTTGTGCTCCTTGATTCTTGTCTCATCTTGTCATGTGTTGCTTTCTGGGTGCAAAGTTTACCATACTTCTTCAGTGTTTCCGGATCAAGATTCTTAGGATCCCAATTAGGAATCTCTATGATTTTGTCAAGGCTAACTACTACCTTATTTCCTTTCTTCTTCTTCCTTTTTCTTTCTATGATGCTAGATGAACGAGAGAGAGCCAATTGTAATTGAGTCTTTTTCTCAGTTTTTGACTTTACTTACTCGGTACTCAGTGTGAGTACTTTGTGGGGTGTCTTGGTAACTGACCTAGAGTCTATAGTAGAGATATCTATTGTTTTGTCAACTGTCTTGGTGTTACCTTCACCTTTCTCTTTTGTAGAATCAGTGGTATCCTTGGGTGCATTACCTTGAGTTGTTCCACCACTTTGAACGGTCTCTTTACCGTGATCTTCACCCTTGTCTTCATTTTTATCTGTCACTTTCTTGTCTAAAAATTCATGGGCTTTGGTTTCTATCTCTATTGCCTTAACCAACATAGGTAGCTATCTTGGTATGTTTACTCAGACAACCTGTAATGTTTTATGTTCATCCATGGTCTCGGTTGCACCAATCAACTCATCTTCTTTGGCATTATTATCTGGATCTCCTTTTGTTACATCAGTGATTGTGATATCCAGGTGACCCAAATTGGTTAAGAGTTCAAGAATACCATCTAAAATATCATCAACTTCTACATCATTAGCTTGTATTGGATCTACACTCGGTCCTGTAGATGCAACAATAGTTACGTCCTCAGTATCCTAGTTATCCTCAGATGGATTCAGTAGTGTCTTCCATATTTTTGTGCTCTCAAGATTGAATTCCATCATATTTCCTTGTAAACTATTCAAATTTCTTTCCTTCTTAGGAAATTTCTTTGCATACTTCTTCATGATATCCTTTTATCTCATCAACTTTTCAATCATCCATAATAAGTGTGAGAGCTGCTTCTCTCATCAATTTCTCAATTTGTAGTGCATATGTCTATCTTCTAGAGATCCTAACATATAACTTTGTTGATATAGAAGTAGAAAACTCAACTGGAACTTGTTTAAAATTTATCATCATACTTATTATTTCTTCTTCAAGTTTGTTCTGGTTCTCTGTAGTCAGATCAACAAATGTTTGTATTTTAGGATGTCCTAATTGACTGGTTGTCTTGATTGCTTCTGCAATATCATCAATAGATTGTGATAGCTTATTCTATACAACCTTGAATTAATCTTTATTATCACTAGAATCATCCTTTTTTTCTTTGTTCCTCAAATATCTCTTGTTTGGTCTTGGACCTATATTCTTCATTTTCTTTGATTGGTAAGTGAACTTTGGTGATGACTTGGTTATTTTATCTATAACTTTCTTCAAAGGTGGTGAATTTGTTTACACTGTTTATGATCTGGTCTTTGGTGAAGACTCATTCTTTATCCCTTTTCCCTTTTTGGCCTTTGGTGACTTGACTGGTGTGTCACATGATTTGGTGGTTTCATCATGTTCAAATTTGGTATCTTATTGAGCAACTGAGGTCTGCTCCTTGGTTTCATCTTATGATTTGTTTAAGTCCTCATCTTTAATATCAAGTTTCCTCTTTAATATTTTTACTATTATGGCCTTTTTCCTTCCCAATTGTTATACTTGTAATTTGATTGAAATTCTGGTCTTTGCCTCTTCTTAGGTTCCAAATCTCATAAGAGTTTTGTCAACAAGTTCATTAAATAATTTCTCAATTGTATCGGACGCAACATCAATATCTAACTTATAATCTATTCGGGTACCCAAGAATTCCTTGGATCTGCTGCTTTTGTCAATGTTGTATCTGTGTCTACCACAAAAAATATTTCATTTTTATAATTTTCTACCAATTGAGTAGGAATCCTTGATCTTTTTCCATTTTGGTTTTAAACTTGGAAAAATACTCATTCATTACTAGTTCAAAATTCTGACCTAGACTTTTGATCATTTCATCTATTTGAACTGTAATTAGTCTATATGTTCTCTATTTGACTCTGCCAATAGATGGAAATAAATTTTTCATATAGAACATACATAGTAGTAATGAACCAAACTTACGTGTATTTATCTTTGATGACTGAATGGTTCTCATGTTTTCTTCTAACTGCTTCAGCAATAACTCGGAAAGATCCAATTTCAGTCCCTTCTTCACAATCTTGTAGGTTAAGTCCACGACTCTACAAGGTACATTGTTTAATCTACTAGATTGGATTATCTTGTATCCAATTTCATATGCTCCGAATATCAGTTTAGGATCAATGATATAGTTAACCTTCAAACTTCTACCGTCCCACTTAGCTAATGTAAGATTTTCCAACTCGGTTTTTGGTAGGTGTCTAAGTGCTTTGGTTTTATTTGAGATTGGATAACATGTGACAACATGGATAAAATATTTGGTTATATTATGAGGTTCATCCAGCCATAGTTTACCTTTGTGTACCCTGTTAAGTACAATGTAGATCCATTCATTCTAAAAAACCTTCAAAAAGTTTAGGGCATTGGTTAACCCTTTAACTTCCAAATATTTATGCTCATCCTTTAGTTTTCTGTCCTTGCACAATGTTTGGAAGGTAAAAACAAGTTCAAAGTCTCCAATTTTACCTCTCTTGCAGTGTATATAGGCATGCACATCTTGTACAAGAAAAACCCTAGGCAGGATCAATGAAAACACGCCTTTGTTATCTGGTTGTGCTAAAACTTTTGGGTGAATCTTATAGTTAGGTTTTGTGTAGATGGTTTTCTTGATCAGAACAACCTGCTTGTCCTTGACCAACTTAGCTTGCTTTGTGCAAGATGAAGATGCCATAGTTTTTCAATTTAGGGCTTCCGTAAAATGATGATCAAATGTCTCAGTGAGTTTAGAATGCACAATAACCAACCTCTGTATGCTCTAAATGCGCTAAAATCTTTTTTGAGTGCTCAAATAAAATTTTCTACAACTTTTCTCTCTATCCTTTGTTCTGCTCTATGATCACTTTGTGAGAAAATGAGCTCATGTCAACTAAATTTAGAGAAAATAACTTAGGGTGGTACAATAAATTCTCTTCACCAACCAATCGGTGAACAAACATTTATCTCAGTTAAGACATAAAATATTTTAGCTTGATAAATGGTACAAATGCTTGGTTGTCGTAACAACTTGGTTGTCTCATCACATTTTCACCAATTGCTAGTTCTAACTCTAAACATATTAATTGACTAGACTAGATCAATGTAATCAAACATGTAATGCCACAGTGCATATTTATTCATGCTAATTTGGCATTTGGACAATGAATACAAGAACCAATGTAAAATATAGCAATGACATAGTTCCATAACTCATCGTATTTCTTAGTTGGAGATGATGGAGCCACCTAACCCATTGGATGAGGTGTCACAGACTATTGTGCTTGGTCATGCATTATCATTTGATGCTCATCTCCACATTTGATTCTTGATCCTCATAATTTCATCAATTGTATTTCCATTCCCATAAGTGTTAATTTGGTCTGCACAATCTCTACTTAGGTGACCGACTTTCTGATAGTGAGTACATGCCATTCCAGAGTTTGACCAATTCCTAGATTTGATTCACCATAGTCTCATACAATTTTATTTTCTATGTCCATATTTACTGGATGATTCACAACAGCTCCAAGTATTATAATCCCATGCATAAGTATTGCCTTGTCTTCTCCATTGATTTATTGTTTCTTATCCTTTAGGCTTCCAGATTTTCTTTTTATTTTTCTTGCATGTCTGTGTTGTATGACAAGTCATGTTACAATTATTATAATATTTATCCATGTATGGTTTCTTTTGTGGGTTTTTCAACTTGGATCTACACTCATGTGCCATATGTCCACGCTTATTACAACTATAGAAAATACCATTGAATTTAGGAGGGTTTCTAGGAATACCTTTTGATTTGCTTTGGCAGACATTTGATGTGTGGCCTGGTTTTCCACAATGATGGAAAGAGGGCTTCTTTGGCTTAGGACTTGAGTATACATTCATTTTTTCATCTTCATTTGACAATTCTCCTTGTTCAGTATACCCTAATCCGGTATTGTTATTCAGTCTTCTTTGATAGTTCAGAAATTCATCCATTCTTTTAGTACTATCTTTAGATCTCTTTATCACTTCATTATGTTGCTGTAAAATCTTAAATTCATTTCTCAGTTTTTCATTTTCTTCTCTCAATACACCAATATCTTCTATTCTTCTTTCAAATTTAGTATTCACTTGGTTTGCCTCATGACTCATAGAAACCACTTGATTGGTGATCTCAAAGTATTGTTCAGTAAGTCTCAATATCTCAGTTTATTTCTCTTGTAACTTTTCAGTCATCTATCTTCTGTCATCAAAAACCATGTTTCTATCTTGTTCATATTTATTTGCATCATTCAAGACTTCAACCATTCTAACTATTTGTGTATCTTGACTGATCTGCAGTGATTTCACTTGTTCGGTATGTTGTTGATTGCTTTCAGATGCATCAGATATGCTACTAGATTCATATCCAGATGTATCAAATAGGTTATGAATCTCTTATTCATGATAACGAGTCTCACAACTCCAAAGTGCCATGTCCTTTCTCTTAATCAACATCTCCCTAAGTCTTTCTTTAGGTTCTTTGTACTATTCAACATAGATTTGTAACTGTAATTCTGATTTTTAATAGTTTTATCAAGTGTATACCTTTACATTGTAAGATATTTTCTCTTCAGTGATTAAACCTTCTAAAAAAAAGAACTACATTTGATACCAATTGTTGGGATAATGGAAAGGATATGTACTGAGAGGGGAGGGGTGAATATGTACCTTTAAAATTTTTTAATCAATTCCTTGTAATCACTGTACTGTATTAACCGACTGAGTAGATTGCATACACCAAACATGTAGTATCAATACTCAAATGTAAATTCATGTAAAATAAACATTACACCTACATGGAATGAAGTACGTACACATGACACTAGTATTTTGGTATCGCAGAAAAACCCTATTAGAAGGTAAAAACTACTGTGGAGATGAGACCCACAAAATTTCACTACTGGAGTAATAAAGAAAGCATGCTAAAGCTTACAAACAGTTATCACTTCTGATGATCTTACCATATTAGGAGTAACAAAAATATCAACTAGATCTAGCTTGTGGGAGGATTTAGCAACACAATCTATGTGTGTGCTCATTTAAGAGATTTACAAAAAAGACTGTTAAGCCTACTCTATTAAGAGATCTAGGTGTCTATTACAATTGTTAGAGAGTAATTGAAAGATGATGAAACATAAACAATCTCAAAATTGTTGATAAAAATCCATTATGTTCATACATAACATATCACGTCAATGTGAATGATAATACCTTCTGCTCTATTCTGCTTGGTAGCCTTGCCTTAGTTCAAAAAATTTAATTCAGCTGCGTAATGTCTGTCCTTAAAACCCTTGTCTAATCTTTGATATCCATAGTGTGGCGGCTACTTGATCATTGCTTGATCAAGATACATTACACAATGAAATCTATATAATTATATATCAAATGATGTGACCTAATTAGGGCTTAACAATTACATCCTTACTGTAAGATAAACGGTTACAAAATTTACTTTGATCAAATAAACATAGGAGACATAAATAATTAATGTTGTAAATCTATAATTAATGTCCTCCTCGATTGTGTAAACGATTATCTAGGTCGGCTCAAATTTTTTTACATAGAGTAATGTGTGATAACAAACTTTTAGGTGGCCTCTGGTCCACTCGGCAAAAGTTGTCTCTCAGTGCTTAGTGTAGTCTCTGTATCTCGGTTATACTGGTGTTTGGATATGCTTATGTATCTCGGTGTTGTCTACTTCTCGGTATAGTCTACATACTTGAGTATCACTGCACTCGGTTAACTCTGGGCATGATCAGTGCTCTAGGTTAACTTTGCACTTCGGTGATATATACCGACCATCATGTTTGAATCTGTTACCAACTATTCATTTTGTGTACATGCATACTAATGAAAATTTCAATGTGCAATTGGAGTAACAAAATCAAATTTATATCTATTAAAAATATTTAAATAAATCGTATATTTAATTTCTTTGGAGTTGTTGACGAATGCTACTAGCTTATATATATATATATATATATATATATATA
>MU226396.1:31899-42135 GCA_018584345.1 Thuja plicata | reverse complement strand
TAGTTTCAGCCTGATGTTTTTCGGTCATACATATGTGGCACACACGCAGTGCCATGTGGTGTCGATCTGGAAAATGTGTTCTTTTCGAAACTATTTCAGCCAGAACCATTAAAAACTATAATATACCCTGAAATTTTCTTAGAGCGGCTCATTTGTACTTAGCGCCTTCCAAGAATTATGGAGCAGATTTGGAGATCTTCGGCCGAAAATAGCCAAGGTTTTTTTTAATGTTTTTAATTTTTGTTGTTAAATTAATATAGTTGTACTATTATTTAATATTTTTTGTTTTAATTTTGTTGTTTTTAATTTTAGAAAATAAAAATATGGTTTTATGTAGATTTTTTCCTGTTAAGATAATATGTTAGTTTCTTAGTTTATTAATTTAGTTTTATTACATATGTTTCAAAATATTAGGAAAATGTTACAAAACATTAGGAAAATGTTACAAAACATTAGAAAAATGTTACAAAATATATTAAACATAACATTGTACCCTAACATGAACCCAAACATGAAACCCTAACATGAAACCAACATTAAACTAAAAAATAAATCAACAAAAAATCTAACATGAAACCCTAACCATATTGGCCAGATTGATCCCAGTGATGTGTCCTTACATGATTCAGATTTGAGCGCTATAGGGAGAGCATTACACGTTGTAACGACATATATTTATTTAGATTTTGATGCATTTGGCAAAAATTTCACATGTACATAAATAATTTGAATTAATATATATATATATATATATATATATATATATATATATATATATATATATATATCTGTGTGTGTGTGTTTGTGTGTTCTCTAGGGTATTATGGACAGTATGCAGCCATATGGAGATTTACAGACTCCTAGCCATCCTGTGCATCATGATAGACAGGTAAATTTAAACGTTTGTTCAAATTTATTTTTTCTATGATCATGAGTATTTAATTTATTATACATATGTGTATGCATGACATATATATTTCTTTTATTGCAACAGAGATCAGGAGGTGGACCATCATTAGGTCACAAATCACAATATGGTCCTAGTTGAGCACACATGTTAATTTAGATATTTCATGTTTCACAGATCTATTCTAGCCATTTCATATGTACATGTTATTTCAGACACATCTATTCTAGACATTTCATATACATGTACATGTTATATGTTGGTATGTTATTTCATATTTTAGACATTACATATATAAATGTTCATTTTAGTCATTTCATATATGTATGTATGTTATATGTGAGTGTGTTATTTCATATTTTGGACATTATATATACATGTTCATTTTAGTCATTTCATATATGTATGTATGTTATATGTTAATGAGTTATTTTGCATTTTAGACATTACATATATACATGTTCATTTTAATTATTTCATATATGTATGTATGTTATATGTGAATGATTTATTTCATATTTTAGATATTACATATATACATGTTCATTTTAGTCATTTTATATATGTATGTATGTATGTATGTATGTTATATGTGAATGTGTTATTTCATATTTTAGAGTTTTTTTTATACATGTTATATATACATTATGTTATGCCATGTACAACCTTAACTAGTGTAATGCACCATTAAAATATAATTAAATAATCTAAATAATGTTAGTTTTTAAGGGGAGGTCATACATCAAAGCATACACATCAAAACATGCATATAACATATATATTAAAAACATTGAACCATTTTAAAATACAATTAAGTAATCTAAATAATTTGTCAAGTAATTTAAAGTAATTTAAAAGGGGAGGTCTTAAGGGGAGTACATAAAAGCTATAACAACATACATAAAAGCTATATATTAAACCCTTTGAACCATTAAAATACAATTAAGTAATCTAAACAATGTCATTTAAGTAGGTTAAAGCAATTTAAGAAAGGGATATCTTAAGGGGAGGTCATACATCAAAGAATGCACATAATATATATATTAAAACCATTTAACCATTTTAAAATACAATTAAGTAATCTAAATAATTTGTACATGTAAAATCATTGGACCATCTTGAAGCACATGTACATGCAACATAATACATAAAATTTATAACAACATACATAAAAGCTATATATTAAAACCATTGAATCATCAAAATATACATTATAAAAGAATACACAACCTACCAAGAATGCATAACTATAGAGTTCAAACTCTAGAGTTAAATAGCATATATCCAATATCCAATACATTAAATAAGAGTTCAAAATGTATAGTTCAAATATGAAAGTACGAGAGCTACAAAATAATTTTATCCTAAAGCTCCTAATACATATAGTCTTGATCCTCTCTGTCTTTTATTATCTCCAAAAAAATTTCATGTTGTTCAATAGGCAACCTCCAATTTTGATTGCCACATCCTCTTTTTTGCAATGTCTCAAATTGCAACTTTGTTGCTATAACCAAGTGACTATTGTGTGCTAAAATGTTGACACACTTCTATGAATCATTCCATCCAAGGTTGCTCAAGAATGAGGCCTCGAATATCGATCCATAGCTCTCTAGTAATGGAGTGAAAAAGATGTGTAATGGAGGCCCTCAGATTGACCTAGTTAGTGCCTATGCAAGTACACCATGAAACGAGAGATTCAAATGTATGAAAATGAGATCTACTCTATATGATTGCAATGCATGATTAATCTATGAAAGGAAATATAAATGCAAGTTTAATCTATGAAAATAAACATGAATCTAATCTATATGAGTAGCCATGAATGCAAGAAGAAGAAGACAAGAAGAGAGATGTTGCAATATCCAAGCTCAAGTGCTCAAATCCTCCTCCAAAATTGCTCTCCAAACATGTAGCATAACAATACTATAATTGTGGATGATCTCTAAATGAGAATGAGAGATTTTCTTATATAGGAAAGTGAACGGTTGAGATTAAGAGGCAAAAAGAATTGATCAATGGTTGAGATTAAGAGGCAAAAACCCACCACTTAGGAAGATGTGATGAAAAAGGGATTTTTATTTAATTTAATTTAATTTACTGCATTTTTCAAGAAATAAAGTGCTTTAAGTGGGGATTTTTATTTATTTAATTAAAAGAGGGGTTTTCTTTCAATTAAATAAATTAGAAGAATTTTATTTAATTAAATGGGGGAAATTGAATTTAATTAAATACAAGGAATTTTATTTAATTAAAAGGGAGAAATTTACTTTAATTAAATAAGATAAATGTTATTCAATTAAAAGGTAGATTAAATCTTTTAATTAAATAAGATAAATTTTATTTAATTAAAAAGAAAATTAAATCTTTTAATTAGATAAAAATGATCAAACCTTAGAGAATATTGAAATAATTGAATAATTGAATTAATTATAATTTTGATCAAGGAAATTGATTTGAATTGAAAATGTTCCAAAGCATTGATTCAGGAAATTGATAAAATGATAAATGGGGCCCACAATCTAGGTGAACATTTTAGGGTGCATACATTTGCCCCTCTTTGACAAATGTGTGGTCAACTTGGGAACACATGTAGTCAAAGAATGTAGTTGAAGTGTGAGGTCGACTTGGGATCACAAAACAATTCAGACGTGTGGTCAATTTGGGAACACATCAGAACAAAAATAAGCACAATTGAAAAAGACAAAGTCAACACTGAAACAAGTAATTGACACGTCAGAGATAAGAATCTCAAGCAAGACTGATATAATTGATAAAGCTGAATCAAAGATTGAAGTTTGATAGGTACTTCCCTGTCATGATTGAAATCAAAATGAGATAGAGGAGAAACAAAAAATTGATAAATTTTGACCAAATCAAACTAAAGATAAGGTTCTTGATGTAAGATAAAAGATATAAAGATCACAGAACCAAGGTAGATCATTAAGCACGAAATATTATGCCCCAAGATTGAATTAGAAGAAAAGAAGTGGGGTGAAAGCGAATGGAAGATAGAAGTTTGGAAGAAGTGGAAAGAAATGGAGAGAAGAAAGAGAATTTGCCTTAAGAAAGAGAATTCCTCAAAATTAATCAACTGTTTAAGGTATAAAATTTTGATTGAGATCACGAAAGAAGATAAGGAAATGAAGATAAGAATGTGATCACAGTTGAGTAAAAGTCCACAAGAAAGATGAAGAAAACCCTCTCAAAATCATAATGCAACCTAAAATGAAAACTAATATGAAGTCTAACAATGCAAGATACATGAAAATGCAAAGGTGTACTTGCAATAGAGCAACTGTAACATAGGACTTTGTGTTCATCATTCATTAGAGAATGTTAAGGAACTTATTTTCATCATTGGGCCATTATTAACGGACATCAGAAATTCACACAATCATCACTAGTCACAAGTGCAAATATGAATATATGAATGCGATTTATATCGGAAACATCACACAACCATCACTAGTCACGAGTGCAACTATGAAGATATGAATGTGATGTATATCAGATTGGAAATGTGGAAAGATTCTAACATAAGCATCAAAGACATAAAGGTCAAGATGACAGTGATGTTAGCTTACCCAATTTAATATAGAAAACATCACTAGCATAATGGTTGTGCAAAAATAGTGAAGCATAAAATAGGAAGAAAAGAAAAACATGCCCCATGCCCCAAGTCCTATAGCTATGCATCGCAGACAGACTTATTAGACAAGGACACTGAATGAAAATCAATAAAAAGATCATGAAATAGCTCAAGCATTAAGTTTTGCGTTTAAAAATTTAAATGTGTTAACTGGTACTGAGTTCCGAGGATAAGGATCGAATTCTTGCAAGCTGGCAAGACCACACGAAAAAATGGGGTAAGACCAAACTGATAAGTGTTGAAAAACACTCGATGTCAGGGGTTGTATTGAAAAATACAGTTGGGTTGGTGTTGAAAAACACCATTTGTGAGGTGTCCTAAAGACAAACACATCCAAGAGACCAAATCTAATATAGTTATGCCCCCTAGACAAAGACAAAAACTAATTCCAAACCAAGGCAACAAAGATGAGGCATGATGGAGAAATGCTAAGTGTCAAGGACACACGCTAAGAAACAGGGGTGTAAAGGCCTCAAGTAGCGCTCGTTTCTAGGTTTTCACCACTTGGATTTTATTACAATTTTTCTCTTTCACTTATTTCATTTTTTTCTTCATTTTTTTCAAGAATTTTTATAAAGTTTTTTTTTACTTTTTGCTACCAAGGCGCCTGTTTTTAGGTTTTCACCAAGGCACCTTTTCTATTTTTTTAAATTTTTTGAATTTTTGAATTTTTGTATTTTTTTATATTTTTAGAATATATTATTTTTTTTGAGATACATCAAAGCACCTATTTCTAGGTTTTCACTAAGATGATCATTTTTTCAGGACATTTTCCAATTTTTAGAATTTTTTGACAATATATCATTTTTTTGGGGATTTTTTTAGGATTAATAAATATGTACAAAAGAATGCCCCTAGACAGAATGGGCATCATGGATAGAACTTCTTCAAATGCAAAATATTGATAGGATCAGGGAGCTGTTCTCCCTTTTCCATAGATAGTAAATAAGCACCTATCCCAAAAGTTGTTGTAATAATATAAGGTCCAAGCCAATTAGGTCCAAATTTTCCCTTTTGATCTCTATGCTATTGATTCTTAGGATTTTCATGTAGGACAAGATATCCTACTTGGAATTCTCTAGGGAAAACCTTTTTGTTGAAGGCTTTGGACATGCACTTTTGATAGACCCTCATATGGTTAAATGATGCTTGACATTTTTCATCTAGAAGTTCTAACTCTTGAAGTCTCATGGTGCGGTAGTCTTCATCCATAACTAGAACATGGAGAGAAACTTTAAGTGAAAGAATCTCAACCTCCAAAGGTAACACTACTTCAGCCATATGCAAGGGTGAAAGGAGCAGCCCCAGTAGGAGTATGAATACTTGTCCCACATAGCCAAATTTATCTATAAGTGCCAATCTCTACCATTCTTACAAACTATTCTATGTAAAATTTTAAGAATGGTCTTGTTTGATGCCTCTGCTTGACCATTTCCTTGCGGGAAGTAAATGGAGGACCAATGTTGTTTAATCTTGAATTTCTTGCAGAGTTGTTTAAGGTCCTTATTTTTTGGATTGGCCTCCGTTGTTAGTAATAATCTCAGAAGGCACTCCATATCGACAGATGATATGGTTCAGAATGAATAGAGAGACTATTTTGCCCAAGGCAACAGAAAGTGGGACAACTTCTACCCATTTAGTGAAGTAATCAGTAGCAGTAATGATAAATTTGTGTCCACCTAATGAGTTGGGATGAATCTTCCCAACAAGGTCAAAGGCCCAACACTGAAATGGCCAATGAAATATAGAAGGAATGAGCTCCCTGCTTGGAGCATGTATTAGGTTACCATGTTTTTAACACTTTTCACATGACTTTGCAAAAGCTACTGCATCAATCTGCATCGTGGGCCAATAGTACCCCACCCTAAGCAACCTTCAGGCCATGGGAAGACCATTGGAGTGTCCCCCACAGATGCCCTTGTGAATATCAACTAACGCTTGATTGGATTCTTCCTTTTCTAAGCATCTAAGAAGTGTCCCATCTAGACCCCTCCTATACAAATCACCAACGATAAGGGAATGGTGAGAGGCATTTCGGGTAAGGTTTCCGCGTTCATATCAGTTAAAGGTTTCAGGTATAATGCCATCACAAAGATATGAGTAAATGGCACCATAACGTGATGATTCATGACCAAAAAGGGTACAAATGATATGGCTTTCTTGGGAATCAAAGATAGGGTGATGTAGCTCTTCCACCAGAAATTCAAATCTTGATTCATGTTGCTCTAGCTGAAGAAGTGAAGCAAGTGTAGCCATAGCATCAGCTGCTTTGTTCTCTACCCTAGGGATTTGCTGAAATGTGACAAATGTGAAATATCTCTTTAAGGAATCAACCATTTTCTTGTAAGGTATCATCTTCTCATGTTTTGTTTGATATTCATCATTAACTTGGTTGATTATCAGCTGTGAATCCCCATAGATGTGTAACTCTTTAATTCTCCATTCTATCACTATCTTAAGTCCATTTGTTAAAGCTTCATACTCAAAAATGTTTTTTGTACATGGGAACAATAATTTGTAAGACTTAGGGATCGTGTACCCATGATGAGAAACAAAAAAAACACCAGCTCCTGAACCATTTTTCATAAAAGATCCATCAAAGAACATCTTCCAAGTTCTTTAAGTCATATTGGTGTAGAGCACCCTAGGGTTTTAGCTCCAAAACCCTAGCAGTTTAACAGAGGTGGTCCGGGAGCAGATCAGGGTTACCGATGAAGTTTTGTTTGGTTAGCAATTTTCTTTCATTCTCCTAAACCATAATAGTTTCCTCATGCTTAGTGCAAGAGCGAGAGTGCAAGTCAAAAAGACTTACGAAGTTATGGTTACATTAAGCTTATCGCACAGTCGGCAGGTGATCGGCAGTTAGTTTGAAACCGGTGCGATGGTGCGATGATAGTGTATTGCACAGTCAGCAAGTGATCAGAGGTTAGGGTGAAACGGGTGCAACGGTGTGATAACAGTGTATCGTGAAGTCAGTAGGTGATCAACGGTTAATGAAAAACGGTTGCAAGAGCGCGACAACCATGTATCGCAAGGTCGCAGGGTAACCGACAACTAGTTAATAAGTGTTGCGAGAGCACAACAACAATGTATCACAAGGTTGCATGCATGGTTATTAAGAATCATGACAGTGTGATTAACATTTAGAGTAAGGTAAATGTGTGATCAGGACCCTAGCCGAGAAAGAGTTGCGATACCATGACTATAAGGAAGATTGACTTGTCAACTTGGAAGATGGAAGTTAAAAAGTCGTATACGACAAAATAAAAGAGAATTCCATGGAGGAAAATGTTGTCCACATTGACAACCATGCTGAGGATGATATTGATGACAGTTATAGGAGGAAGACGAAGAGCCGAGGTAGTTAGAATCCTCAAGCGGACATGTAACCTAAAACCGGTTACAATCAAGAAGAGGTTGATTCATAAATCGAGGAAGGAACCATTTTGGGAGGTTTTTGGAGAAATTGGAGACTTAGCAGACTAGCAAAGAAGTTTTTAGTTTACATTGTAATTTTTGGGTTTTCAATAAAGAATAGTTTCCTGTGTGTTCTGTGTGTGCTTCTGTTGTGTACAGACTGCTGTAGAGTAGTGTTTTGAATTCAGTTAAGTACCATGGATGCTTTTTGACTCTTACAATCTATCTTATGGAGTGTGACCGTCAAGAAGCATCCCTCATGTATTTTTATTCTATTTTTGTGTTTGTGTTTGAGAAGAGGCTAGCCAGAATTTTAATCAAGTCCTAGGCGAGCAAAATGGCCCGGCTAGAGAACTTGTAGGAAAGAGAGATAGAAGGAGAAAGGTGCATGACTGACTTTATTCAGTCATGGAGAGAAAGAGAAGGTGAAGAGTGAAACATTTTGTTGGGTAGGAAACCTAGGAGAGGGGAAGTATAGAAATCCTTCTAGTTAGGGTCTGTGAGTAACCCTAAGAGACTCAAGTGTGAGTCTAGAGGATCCTGAAGTGAATAGGGTCCAAAGTGATATTCCTAAGAGAGAGTGGGAATCTAGAAGAGAAAGGTGACCTCCCCAACAGATTGGTATCAGAGCCCAGTTAAAGATTTGGGTTTGAAAATTGTAGATGTTTCAAAGTACCGAGGAATCAGTAGGAGAATCAGTCATGGTGACAAATGTAGAGTTGGCTAAAGAAGTGAATGAGTAGAAGGAGAAAAATAGACTCCTTGAGGAAACTCTAGAGTTAATGAGAAAACAATTAGAGGATATTGCTGATAAAGTAACTGGAGAAGCAAAGAGTTCCAGTAAAGGAAAGGCTATTGCAATGGAGGATGTTATACTGGAACCAGAACCTCCTATGCTAGAAGAACCATTCTTGAAGGCTATCAAGGCACTAAGTGGAAAGGCATTGGAAGGAGTACCAGTACTTGCTAGAAAAATGGATTCTGAATTGGTAATGGACTGGATTGAAGGAATGGAGAATCATTTTGATTGTGAAGGAGTGACTGAAGCACAGAAAGTGAAAGTTGCTAAGTCTAGATTGAGAGGAGCAGCCTTAACCTAGTGGAAATTCATCCAAGAAGAAAGAGAAAGAGAAGGTAAAAATCCTATTGCAAATTGGCAGGCTATGGTGTCAAAAATTAAGGAGAATTATCTCCCTAAAGACTATGAGATCCAACTTCATAGAAAGAGGCAGATTTTGAGATAGAAAGATTTGGATGTGGCTGCATATACAAAAGAATTTCATAAACTATGTTTGAGATCAAGAGTGCAAGAAGAAGAAGCAGTAAAAGTTGCTCGGTATATGGGTGGTTTGAGAACAAACATTCAAGAAGAGATAAGTTTGTGGGCACAAACTACGGTGCAAAAATGTTTCCAATTGGCACTGAAGGTAGAAGAAAAGAATAAGAGAAGACAAGACTCTAACCCTAAGAACAGAGGTAGAGGCAGAGGATTTCACAAAGGTGGATGTAAAGGCAGAGATAGTGAGTCCAAGACTCAAGAAGATGCAAAACCAGTGGAGCAGAACCATCACAATAATGATAACAGAGGAGGCTACCAGAGAGGTATAAATTCTTATCATGGAGGTAGAGGAAGGCATAGTTATGGTGGTAGAGGATCACACTTTGCTACCATGAAGTGTTATAATTGTGGCAATTTAGGGCATCCTTCTTATAGGTGTCCAGAGAAGCCTTCATCAACACAAGGAGAAAAGAGAAATACTTATGTCCAAGAAGACCAAGTTAGTTTCCATAATCAAGAGGTGAATCTTGATTCAGAGAAGGGAGAAAACCTCATGTTCCGTAGGAGACTACTAAAGGAAAAAAGAAAGGAGGAACCAAAGCAGAGGAGATCACTGTTCAGAGTGAAATGTAAGATACTTGGAAAATTATGCAAGGTGATAGTGGATTCTGGCTCTATGGACAACATCATCTCTGAGGAAGCAATCCAGAAATTGAATTTGGTAAGGATTCCACATGACCATCCTTATAGAGTTACTTGGTTGAATAAAGGTCATACGGTGTTAGTAAATGAGAAAGCCTAGGTAGAGTTTTCCATAGGGGGTTACCAAGATAGAATTCTATGTGATATACTTCCAGTGGATGCATGTCATTTGTTATTGGGTAGACCTTGGCAGTATGATAGAGATGCTGTCTATCATGGGAAAAAGAATATGTATACTTTCAAGAAGGATGGAACTACCTTCAAAATACAGTCTCTGCTGGA
>MU226396.1:0-13998 GCA_018584345.1 Thuja plicata | reverse complement strand
ATTACAATTTGATCAAGGAAATTGATTTGAATTGAAAATGTTCCAAAGCATTGATTCAGGAAATTGATAAAATGATAAAATGATAAATGGGGCCCATAGTCTAGGCGACCATTTTAGGGTGCATACAATGATAATGTACAACTTTTTGGTGAGACATATATTCAATAAATTGAACACTATTTTTTTCTATCTTTATTTGTTGATAATATGTGTGTATTTGTATTTTGTGGATCTTCAAGCTACAACACAACACTTCAATATGTCATTGTATTAGTGAGATAAACATGAAATAACAAAGGAAAGACACATATACATCACTAAAATTGACATATTGCTCCCTATCTAAGAAGAGTATGAAATATGCAATAATTTACCCTCAGATTATGCATAAATTTGTGGCACATTCATGCTTATAATGGAATATTTTAAGAATGCAAGCTACATTTTAATACAAAGTTAATTTAGAGCTCCAAATGAAATATTATAACAATTCTTATAATTTGAGCTAAAATGCATTAATAAATTAGGACAATATAAGTTTGCAAATGAAATTCTAAAATTTGGGGCCCATTAAGCTCAATTCATTCCTTTTATAGAAGAATTTGAGAAATGAGAGGTCAAGATTGAGTTATGAAGAGAGGTAGAGACTGAATCCTTGGTGATCCTTGTGAGGTGATACAAGTGATTTAACTCTCATTGGCTATTACATTGACTTTCCATTTTGCAAGTGAGAAGTTGTAATTAGGAGATTTTATTTAATTCTTTTTAATTAATTAACTTAGCCATGTATTTAATTATTTTGATTTGATTTAATTGGCTAAGGCAATTAATGTAAACTAGTGATAAGATCACTTTGATTTTTAGGAAATTAAATTTGATTTAAAATGAATTATGCCAATTAATCAAGGAATTGTCTTGACATAATTAGGGGTATGATCACACTTAGGGAAAATAAGGTCTCTAGTCAGAGAAGACCAAATTAGGGTGGTTACATTTTCCCCACTTTGAATTGATGTGCGAGAAACACATTGATTCAAATAATGTTTGATGTTGAATTCAGAAAGTTTGAGAATTTCACCCTTGATTGAATAAAATGTCTGATGAGATCACTCTCGCACTTGATTGAACTAAGACTGATAGGATTGACTTTGAACTTGATCAAACAAAGGTCAATAAAACAAAGATTTTAAAGATACCAATTCTGAACTTGATGGAATGAGAATTGATAATACTGACTTCAAAATTGATCAAACAAAGGTTAGTATAGAGTGGTTAGGAGCTTAATAAGGATCTAATAATATGTAGACACATATATCCATCTTGTGAGCACCGAAGCCTTCTATCCAACAGTTCTGACTTGATCGAAGGAAACTGTCATGCACCTTGTCTTTTGATGATGAAGTCATTTTAATGCTTTTGAGAAAGAACTTGATTGATTTTAAGTGTGATCATTCCCCCTCGGGAACAAAATCAAAGGAAAAAGAATAAAATCCCATTGTAGAATGATATATCTCTTGAATAGATCGATTGGATCGAGAAAAAATCAATTAGAAGAAATGATGAAGTGAAGGTGTGATAAGAGAAAACACAATTTTACCAAGCTAACTATGTTAAAATGTGAGTTTTGAGTCTGATAAAAGGATCTAGTACCAATATTTTGATTAATAATGTGCAATTTGATGATATAGAACCTAGAAAACTGATTGTGTAAAACCTGCAAAGCATTTTCTGAACATGTATAGCAATTCTACATTTTTTAGAGACTGTCGTAAAATGTGTAGCATGTTGTTGATAACATCATCTACACATTTGATTTCATTCCTGATAGATCATAGAATAACAAAATTGAATTTTGATAGTCTAGGAGGAGTTTCAGAGCTCCTAAATAGATCAAAAAGGTCAATATATATCTCAAAATTTACTTTTTACTCATTCATTTTCTCTTTTATCCTCAATAAATCCAAAGCTTTGCAGAGAAGATGGTGGTACCCATGGAGAAAAATTGATTCAAGCTTGCATGTTGACATCAGCGGCCAACCTATTATGCACCACCGGTGAGTACATCAATATCTACCTTTTCATGTTTTTCAGTTTTCATTTTTGTTAGATTCTGTAGTAGATATGAAGAATTTAGTTCTGTGTCACACCCTGTGTCCTAGGTGGCATTCAGTTAATCTCATGCTGCATCTTGTTTTGGCCCAAAATCCTAGATCACATCCTGTTAATTTGGGATCGCATCCCATTTTCAAATTTCATATTACATAGTGTAAAGTTTTGGTGGTCTTTGAATTTGGTTGCATCCTGTGAAAACAAGATCACACCTGTGTCCCATGTCACATCCTTTCAGAACATGATCAATTGATGAATTCCCCATCATATCTAGGAAATCACTCATTGCATCAATTGTTTAGGATTGCACCCTGAAAAAACACAATCATTTTTAGTGTAGGAGTTAGGTTTGTTCCAACTTTGACTATGTTTTCTCTTTTTGAAGGCCAAAAAGACTTAACTGATAGCTTTTATGCATAGTTGTACTTGTGTTCTATTGACAGATTGACTTTGTGATAGTGTCCTTTTGAGGACCTCATCTAGGATGAGTCCTTTCTTTATCACACACCCTAACACCTGTCGAGTTACATACCATAACACGTCTTGGATTGACGTCACTCATATATTTACCCGACATCAGGGTAAATCGAGGGTTTTTGAGTGCTCTTGTCGAGAGATGACATTCAAAGCTCAACACCTTCCATCTTCTGATTGGTGAGATGAATTTCAGACCTGAGGATGCATGGTGCATTATGTGTATTCTAGTGATGGGTTGGGAGGTTCAGTTTGAGTTGCGCTCTACGATAGCTATTGCTTCTACCCAGAGGTAGTTTGGAGATCAGACCATAGTCTATAGATATCTGACATGGGACTACATGTGCGATAATTATGATTGATTAAATATTTATTTTTCTTGGTTGATTAGACATATCCTTGTGCCTGATCAAGGACAACATGGATTTATGTGTGGCTAGGTTCAAACCTTAGAGAAGATGACTGTCTCATCACAAAGATTTTGCTGGGGTAGTTCCATCTTATCCCACATGTACCGAGAGTTACATGAGATAGTGTATGAGTATTCTCACAGTATGACAGTAGGTGTCCTGATATAGAAGATCTGGGCCTTGGAACACATCTAAGTTACATGGCCAATTATAGATAGACAGAGGGAACCAAAGGATCCTTATGTATATATGTATGCAGGTTTCATTCAGAAGCCCCAACTGGGCAAGGTGGAGTACTAGCATCGTGTTCTTGATGATATGACAATAGTTATATGGAAGTCATACTTGGATTGTAAGGAGTTTACTTCACGTTGGTGACATATGTCTTATTTTTTTCCAGAGGAGGTACTTGATTGGTCAGACCTATTATATTGTTGAGTGGTTTCTAGTTACACGTGTACTGCAGTAGTATGATCGTGTATAGGGAAGATCACAGGATTTGATAGCATATGCATGTATTCATGATGAGAAGCGTCTTTGGGGGGCCAGATTAGTTTATGAGACCACATAGCTGGAGATTAGTTAGATGGTCATAGTTGGGTGGGATTATCTTATTGATGTTGCAGATGTTGGGTGCACTGATGGTTATCTTGCTCATATATTATAGTATCCCTTTCCTCATTTTATAGCTCTTGATGAGGTAGCTCCTCACATAGAGGATCCCTTAGATTATGATATGGCAGATGATAAACCTATGAGGGGCCAATGGGGAGCCCAAAGAGATAGGAGAGCTAGGGGTGGGAGAGATGTTGGACACCCTCCTCCAAACAAAGGTCATTGACATGGTTGGGATGATGTAGATGATACAGATGATAGGGGTAGTGGCGGAGTAGGTGGAGGCAGAGTGGGTGGTGGAGTGGGTGGCAGCAGAGAGGGCACCAATGGTAGAAAGACTTGCTTTAGGTTCATGCCTCCACGAAGAGATCCAGGTCCATTATTGACCAGAGAGCAGCAGTGATAGAAGTAGAGGCCATCAAGATAGGTACAGAGTGGAGAAGGTGGATCTCCTAGATAGGATCCTCCTAGGGATACAAATAGGGATTCTGGAAGGGATGGAGATGCTCTATCAGAGTGTTAGAGCGAGCGTGAGTAGCTCAGAGCTTGGATTACTACATTGGATACATTATTGGATGACAGGGATAGATAGCTAGAAGTCATGATATCTGAGAGAGATATCTAGGCCCACACAACTACTAATCAGGGACAAAGAGATGCTTTTTATTTTGTATTATATTGTGTGGCAGTTCCAGAGGGATAGAGAGCTCCTTTATATTCTTGAATGACACAACAGCCAGAGAACAGCCAGAGGGAGCTATGCCTCCACTAGCTCATCATGCTTGAGCTAATACACCACCTCCTCCTCCTCCTCCAGATCAAGGAGAGGGTGGAAGTCAAACCTAATACTGTTCTTTTGATATTTTAAGACATTTTGTATATTGATCCTTCAGAGATTAGCCATTGTACTGCATACATTTAGTACATGTATATATGTTTCATCATGATCATACTGATACTCTTTTATAGATAGTTCCACATTTTTTATCAATTCCATCATTGATATATATCTGAAATAGTTGTTTTTGATCTTGATATGTTCATGGGTTCTCTTTCTTGATAGATTTTTAGATTGATGCACATGTGATTATGTACTTGGTTTCTTTGATTAGTTAGAATAGATTCATGTGATGATATCATTTATGCTCTTTGATTCCTTATAGATATATAAATGTTTTTAAAATGATTTTAGATGAATATGCGAATGTATGTTTTTGAATTTTTCTTTATGCAAATATATGTATGGATGCACTTAGGATGTAAAAATAAATGCATTGCTTAAATGCTTTGTTTTTGTATTTTCTCACTATCATTTATGAATGTAAAATGTATGCCATAGATATGCAACGACATTTTAATATAAGTAATATAGATTAAGTAGTTAACCTAGATTTCAAATGAGCCAGGAAATTATTTTGAGCTCAAGTTTGTATGCTAGCCATAATCATACAATGCATCTACATGCAGACTCTTAGGACTGTCACTGATTTGTATACATTGTAGCATTTTTATCATCATTGGGCATTTTTGTAACGGACATCATTGGATAGTATAACTATCACTAACACCCACAAGGTATCATGAAAGTATGAATAATATGTGTATTGGATGCAATGTCAAAAATAAATGTAAGCATCAAGGCATATAGGCTAGGATGACTAGTCAGTTATCTCATTTTTCTTTTAAGAATCATCTTCTGTTCATGTGTAATGTAAAATATGTGACCCCCAATGACCTTCAATATTCATATCCTTGGGTACATAATGTGTCATATACCTTACTTAGAATCTAATTTATAAATAGACAAGAAATTGGTTCAACCTCATCGTAGTTTACGCATAACAAGGATCAAGATATATGCGGCTATCCACTCGTTGGAAGCTCTTACCATAAACATCCAAGTTAGGTGAAATTTATAGGATCATTGAAACAATCACCATATGTAGAAAAACAAGAAAATATTATTTCCCCTATCCTTGCAACTCTTTGTCTTTTAATAGACTTCATGGAGTAACTCGAAAGAAATAACAATCATCAATTGATAATCAGTCAAAGAAAATTCAGAAATGCTTACATGCCTGTAGTTTGAAACATCATCACAACATAAAAGAGTCATAATCAAACCAAGATTAGCCTATATGTTTTTAAGTAGTATTGAGAAATATCTTTGATTAATTTGTCAAGCATAGTAGAGAATTATCAATCAGTACTTAGAATCAAGCAATATGCTATTCATGTATGAGTATATGAGATTAACTTTGTCAGCAATTGCAATCAAATTTAGTGTTTAGTAACACTATTTGATTAAAGTGTTGAGAAACACTAGAGATTAAAGTGTTGAGAAACACTAGTATGATTCTTGTTACAGGTAGGTGGTGTTGAAGAAACACCCTTGTTTTTGATAGTTACATTTTGATGCAAGTATTGAGAAATACTATTTTGAGAGGCAAACCATCCTAGATAGGAACCTAGGACAACCTAGCAGATGCAAACCGAATATGCTAGCAAAGATGCCCCCAATGTAGAATGACTATTCCTAAGACATAAATGCAGACAAATCCTAGGCAAGGATATGAAATTTGTAAGGAATCAAAGTCAACCAATAGCATAGGTGCAATCATAAAGGATTAGTGTCAGTAGTGGATTGATAGATGGCGCACAAAGTACATGTGACACTTGTTTGCTAGGTTTTCACCACTCGGAAAATATTTTTATTTTTTCTACCAAGACACCTATTTTCCAGCTTTTCACCAAGGCACTTTTCTCTTTTTCAATTTTTTGTTCTTTTCTCTCTTTTTTGAAATTTTTTTTAGTATCAAGGTGCCTCTTTGCCAGGTTTTCACCAAGAATACCTTTTTCAGTACTTTTTTTACTATTTTTGGATTTCTTCAAGATCAATTTCCTAATTTTTATGTATTTTCTAACAACTATTTCCACTATATAGGCTTTGTCAGCCAGATGTCAAGCATAGAACTACTTCAAGTGTAGAGTATTGATGGGATCAGGAAGAACATCTCCCTCAAGTACAGCTAATTGATAAGCTCCAGTCCCCAAAAGTTGTAGTAATAACATAAGACCCTAGCGAATTGGGTTCAAACTTTCCTTTGTGTTCTCTATTTGACTGGCTATTAGGATTCTCTCTTAGAATGAGATCTCCCACTTGAAACTATCATGGTTTTATCCTCTTGTTGTACCCTTTTGACACTATTTTTTGGTGCACTTTGAGATGATAGAATGCTTGTTTCCTGTGCTGATCAAGTAGTTCTTGTGCTTGAACTCTATCAACGTGGTATTGTTCATCTATAACAAGACCTTGGAGAGATACTCACAAAGATAGAATTTCTACTTCAATGGGTAGCACTAATTTTGTGCCATAGACTAGAGAAAATGACGTGACTCTTTTTGGGGTTCAGATACTTGTTCTATAGGCCCATAGTGCCAAATTTAGTTACAAATTCCTATCTCTGCCAGACTTACTCATAGTTCTATGTAATATTTTTATAATGTTTTTGTTTGAAGCCTCATCTTGTCCATTACCTTGAGGATAATAGATTGAAGAACAATGTTGAGTGATATGAAACTATGTACAAAGGTCCTCAATATCTTAGTTTTTGAACTCACCCCCATTTTTTGTTACAATAGAATAGGGTATCCCATACCTACAAATGATATATTTCAAGATGAACATAGAAACCTATTTGCTAGTGGCTTTGATTAGCGGCACAGCCTCAATCCACGTAGTGAAATACTAAGTGGTTGTAATGATGTACTTGTTTCAACTTGAAGGATTAGGATAGATTTGTCCAACAAGATCAAATTCCCATTGCTGAATTGGCTAATGTGTTATAAAAGGTATGAGTTCTCTGGCTGGACCATGGATAAGGTTTCCATGTGTTTCACATTTGTGACATGTTTTAGAAAATAGAACAATATATTTTTTAATTGTGGGCCAATAATAGCCACCTCTTACTAGTTTCTTAGCTAATGAAAAGCCATTTGAGTGCGATCCACATACACCTTCATGAACCTCTTTTAATGTGTGGTCAGAATCTTCTTGTTCTAAACACCTAAGAAGTGTACCATCAAGATCCCATATCTATAATTTAGTAGTGATGAGGACAAATGCGATGTTGTCCTAATTAAAGCTCTTTTTTCATTTCTTGATAAGTCATTAGGCAAGGTTTGATCAGTAATATTAGCAATTATTTTGGCATATCAAGATTGGTCTTGGTAATTTAAAGCACAAATCACTTTGGATTTTGGTATATCAAAGGCTGGAAAGGATAATTATTTCACCAAGGAGTCATAGCAGAATTGGTGTTCTTCCAGTTGTAACATGGATGCTAGCGTAGCCATAGCATCTGCAACTTTGTTTTCCATCCTTGGTATTTGTTGGAATTTAATGAAGACAAAGTACTTTTTCAAATCTTCAACTAATTGTTTGTAAGCCATCAATTTATCATATTTTGTCTGATAATCTCCATTTACTTGGTTTATAATGAGCTAAGAGTCACCATACACATATAACTCTATAATTTTCCATTCCATAGCAATCTTGAGTCTATTTACCAATGCTTCATATTCTGAGATGTTATTTGTGCATGGAAACATTAGTTTATATTCCTTGGGTATCTTGTAGCCTTGAGGAGTGATAAATAGTACCCCTGCTCTAGATCCTTGTTGTGTGAAAGACCCATCAAAATATATCTTCCATGGATATTCAGTTAAGTGCATGATTGTTTCATCTAGAAATTTAATTATCAAAGGTGTATCATCTTCTAAGGTGTATCATTTGATAACCCTTCTATCTACATACTCAATATCAAATTCATTTAGTATCAAGACCCATTTTACTAGTCCTCCTGTCAATGTTGGTTTACTCAAGATATATTTAAGAGGATCTATTTTTGCAATATTTTTTATTGTATGTAAGAGCATATAGAACCTCAATTTATGGGATGCAAAAACAACCTCTAAGAAAGCTTTTTCAATGATACTGTAGTTGAGTTCATAAGACACCAAGGCCGTGCTGATATAATTGATAGCACTTTCCTTTTTGTTTTCATCCTCCTGTGCTAGCAATACTCCAAGCGATGTAGCCGTAGTGGAGATATAAAGTAGTAATGGTTTTCCTTGAATAGGCACCATGAGAATGGGAGGAGTAGCCATGTAATCTTTTAATTCTTTAAAATTGTTTTCATAATGTTCATCCCATTTGAAAGTAACACCTTTATGTAGCAGTTTTGTGAAAGGTTGCGCTCTATCTACTAGTTGTGACATAAACCTCCTGATGGACTGAAGTCTTCATTGAAGGGTCCTCATTTGACTTATATTGAGAGGAGGTGACATTTCCATTATATATTTTACCTTTTTGGGGTCCACCTTAATTCCTTCAGTTGATACAATAAACCCTAAGAGTTTCCCTGATTGGACTCCAAATGCACATTTCTTTGGATTAAGCCCTATTTGAAATTGTTCCATGTGATCTAGTATCTTTCTCAAGTCTTCAATATGAGTTGTTCTTATTTTTGACTTAGCTAATGTATCGTCCACATAGTTCTCCATGTTTTTGTGTATCATGTCATGGAAGATTGTTGTCATAGCTCTTTGGTATGTAGCGCCGACATTCTTTAGTCCAAATGGAATGACATTGCTGCAAAATTTTCCCCATGCACAAGTAAATGTTGTCTTTTCTTGGTCCTCAAGAGAAATCTTAATTTGGTTATAGCCCAAAAATCCATCCATAAGAGAATACATCTAATATCCCCCTATGAGATCTATAATCATATCAATGTTGGGTAGCGGAAAATCATCTTTAGGACAAGCTTTGTTTAGGTCTCTAAAGTATATGCAAATCCTGATAGTTTTATCTATTTTAGAAACTGGTACCACAGTAGAAATCAATCATGTATAAGAGATGACTCTTATGAATTCATCTTTCAATAGTTTTTCTAGCTCTTCTTTCACTAATAATGCCACATGTGGGTACATCTTCCTTAGTTTTTGTTTCATGAGTTTGATTCCAGAAGCTATAGATATGTAATGCATTATTAACAAAGGATCAAGTCCAGGCATATCAGTGTAAGATCATGTAAAGTTGATCTTCTTCTCTTTGAGGAATTCAGTGAACTATATCCTTTCTTATTCTGATAAGTATTATGTCAGGTGAACAAATTTAGGAGCTTTTGCTGTTCCCAAGTTAACTTGTTGTGTTAGTTCTATCACAACTGAAGCTAATTCTTGAAAGTGCTCAGGGAGGATATCAAGAATCTCATCTTTTGGCCCGTTCAAGAGGTTTTAACCATCATATACATCTTTTGTTTTTACTATTTTAGAATCTGGTATTGCCACAACGTGGTTTTCACCATCAGTTCTTTTCTTCTTTTTATTTTTCAATTTTTAACTAAGAAACTTGATATCCTCTTTTGACATGTTCACACTTCTTGCATTGGTGGAAGAAGGATAAGGTTCACAAGCATTTATATAAGAGGCCAAAGTATAGTCATTGGGAAAGTTCATGATAGGAGTAGGATCTGAATTGGTCCAATTAATCAAGTCAGGGTTTACCAAGGATATGATTCAGAGTTGTGTAAGGACACCATCGCATTAGCGTCAAGATTATTAACTAAAAATACATGTTCCATTAAGTTATCTTGTACAACATTTAGATTATTAAGAGTCAAATTGTCATTAGTAGGGTTTTTGTTAGTAATATGCGGACCTAACTCTAGTGACTCATCAGTTGAGCTAACTTCTTCTTCTCTCATAAAATTGAAACTCATAGCTTGTATTATTTGAATTTCCTCTAGACCTAGTAAAGCACAAGTATCTCCATCAACAATCCTGGATAGTGGTATCTCATCTGATTCAGGGACAACAACAGTGTAAGGGGAAGTGTTAGAACTCTCTCCTCTCCCTAATAGAGATGCAAATTTATGAATCACATCTACCTCAATGTCCATGGTAGGATCAGATAGGTTATCCCATTCATAATGATGTGAGTTTGCTATTTTTTTTATCAAATTTATTTAGAAACTCATGAATAGTTACATGGTGTACCCTATTAGCCACTTGTAGATCAAAGTGTGGTAAGTCTAGGAGATGTGAGATTATTACCAATTACCCCCAGTTAGGATGTACATCTTTTTGTTGGGTTATTTATTGATGATTTTCTTCTATATGTTGGACTTCTGGAGATTCTTCTATTGTTTCCTCTACTTCTTGAACATCGGTTTGTGGCAACAAAGGAACATGATGCTCTTGTTGTGTTACAAAAGTAGGTACATATCTTTCTCCTTGATATTCAGGATACTCTATACCAATGTGTAATAATATTTCATATGTCCATGGTTCCAATATTGTTTCTTCTTCTTCATCATCACTTCCTTCATCAAATATTGGACCATCTCTTGAAGTAGGGTTTTCTGACTTGTTATTGAAACCTAACCTTGTTTTGTCTTTGATGTTTTTGAATTCCATGTGTATAGGTTCAGTGAGTCCTTTTCCTTTATCTTCTAAAGGTCTCTTCCCTTTTTATCCCATTTGTTTGAGAAGGTAATATAATTTACCATACTTTTATGGGGATATCTCCACATGTTTTACCTCATTTTATTTATGTTCTCTTTTATAGAGCCCAGCCAAGACTGCTTTATCTTCTTTTTCATCCTCTTGAGAAGTAGAAGCTCTAACCATACCAACTGGTTTGTGAATGTCTTGTTCCTTTGATGTCATATGTGTGAAATATGAGGAAGGTTTCCCATAAGATCTTTGAGACATAGGAAATTTAGTCAATGACAGCGTCATGTCTAGTTTGTATTCCCCCATAATAGTTTCTTCAAGTTTTTGTGTCTTTCCAAAGATTCTCATCACCGTGTCTTTAGAAGTTTTAGGTATGGATTATTTTGGGACTTCCTTATTGTGAGGAACCATAATGTTTGTTTTAACATTGTTGCAAGTGTATCTTGAATCTGAAGGAATTGTTACTTCCACCCCATTATGTGGGAATTTGATGCATTGGTGTAAGTAGATGGCACTGCTTGCATTTCATGTATCCAAGGTCTCCCTAGTAATATGTTATAGGCCAATGGTAGATTGAGAACTTGAAAAATAATATTACATTAAATTGGTCCTATTCTGATTGGTAGAAAAATGAGCCCTTTGGATGATCTTTCTTCTTCATTGTAAGCCTTGATAGCTATCTTACTTCTTGAATCAATTTTTTTTTTTGAAATACCCAATTTCTTGATTAGATTGAGAATACATATTTTCAACCCTGCACCTCCATTTAAATCAATACATTTTTGACATGATATTTGTGAACTAAGAATTCAATGTGAAGGGGTTGGTTATGCGAATGAGTCGAGGACTTATCATTTTCTTCTGAAAAGGAGAGGTAATGTGGAGCTGATATGTGATTGACCATTGTCTGGAACTTATCTATATCAATGTCTTTTGGAAAATTTGTGGAATGTATGACTTGTTCAAGAAATTCCTTATACACTGAAGAGATCTTTAGTAACTCAAATATAGAAATTTGAGCTGAGGTCCTTCGTAACTAGTCTAACTAGTTATAGTTTGCAGATGATATAGTAACTATTTGTCTTGTCGTTGCTGGTTTAGGAATTGTTAAAAAAGGTACTTTAGAGATGTCGCTTCCTTAGATGAGGAGTTACCTTTGATCGTGACTTGTTCTTGGCTTCGAGTCACCATGATCAAATGTTTTGATTTTTCTTTGGCACCATTTATAGCGATCACATTGATTTATTCAATTTTAATGTTCAACATATTGATCACATTGTCGTTATGAGAATAGGTCTAATTCACTTTGTTTCCTTTTCCTTTAGAAGCTTCACCTTTTTCTTAGTTAGGGAATGGTTTGTTAAATTTCGTATGATCTTAAAGTTAGTGGTATGTCCTTCCACTTTGAGTTTTCCTCCTTCAATAAGGTCTTGTATAACATGTTTAAGCTTAACACTATCATTAGTCTTATGTCCTTTGTTCTTATGAAATACACAATAGGCATTTTCATTCTGCCATCTTGGTTTAATTTCTAGTTCCTATGGTTTTGAATCTGGTATTGTGAGGACTTTATTATCCAAGAGTGTCTTCAAAAATGTCTCAAGAGGTTCTCCCAATGGAGTAAATTTTCTTTGAGGCCTAGAAGTCCATGGTTTACTCTTTTTATTCTCATTTTTGGCACTTGGTATTGTGGTATTTACCTTAGCTTCTTTGTTTTCTTGTAAGTTGTTTATTAGATTGAACACCGCTAGTTTAGGATTTGTATTGGATGCTTCTACTATTCCATCACTAACAACATTCTTATTCTTGTTCCACCATTTAGGTTTTTTGTTGTAGTGGTTATATTTGTTATCACTTTGGAGTGTGATTTCTCCTTTCTTTATCATAACGTCTTTGACACTGATAGCGTTCTTGATCATTCTATCAAAACTAGGTGAATATTTCATTTGCAAAGAATAGCTCATTGTGCATACCAAGTTGTTGATAAATATTTCCATCTTTTTAGATTTAGGTGTTTCTCTTGAGTACCTTGCAAAGGTTCTCCTCCACCTTTGTAAAGAGTGCGTAAAGGATTCACCCATTCTTTTTTCGTGTTACAAAGATCCATCATGGTTACATTATGTTGTATATTGTAGGAGTAATTTTGGACAAATCTTTGTATTAACTCCTTAAAAAATTGCACACTAGGTGTGAGTTTGGAGAACCACTCCATAGCATTTCCGCCTAGACTTCCCAGAAATAGCCTCATTAGATAAGTAGGTTCATGAATGTACTCTATTCTTAGAGCACAAAATTATCTAACATGATCATGTGGATTGGTTTCTCTCATGTACTTATCATATTTAAGTCTTTCCATGTTAGGAGGAAACAAAACCATTTTAATACTCTTGTCAAAAGGAAATGGAAATATGTGTTCCAAAGAGTATTTATTTTTTGGTTTGAACTTTTCTTTCTTGAGTGTCGTAAGTTTGGATTGCATTAAAGTCAATTGTTTGGTGAGAATAGAAATAGGTGTTGGTACCTCTTTTTCCTTTAGTCTCTCAACATCATAGTCTTTGGGAAGTCTTACCCCAACATAAGCTAAGTGTAGGAAATATTTCTCTTTGTCTTCATGAATAATATTTTCCAAGGTCCTTTGGAATTTTCTACTTTGTTTAAGTTTGTTATACTCTTCTTCAGACATGTCTTTGTTGGTTGTATTTTGTGTTTTGCCCTGTTCCTTGTCTTGTTCTCTGAAAATTTCAAGGTTTTCGTGCTAATTCCTTGACAAAACCCTGAAAAACCCTGCAAAATCATAAACCCTTGCAAACCAAATTGAACGATGTATCTTAAAAGCCTAAGGTCATGTCTTATATTTTAACATTACCTTTTT
>MU226395.1:1678999-1690972 GCA_018584345.1 Thuja plicata | reverse complement strand
ACTCATCTCTACTTAAGAGATGCCTCTCACACACTTGCTCTAATAATCTTCTCCTCTCTCTCATTTCTTCTCTCAATCTCTCATTGCTCTCATTATTGTATTGAGCTTATTTCTCTCATCCTTTAGGCTTTTTTCTATATTCTTATTATTCATAAAGTGGTTTTTCTTTGCTTTTCCCCTTACAAAAATCTCTTGGCTCTTTGTTGGATTCTTGGAGTATTTTCATGTTCTCGGTGATTGATCTTGAAAACTTTATCTCACATTTGGTTTATGGTAAACTCCTTCTTGCACTCCATTTTCTTGGATTATTTCATGATCTTATTTTCATTCTTTTAATACTTATAACACAAATCCTTGACTCATCTGCATAACCAACCCCTTCACATTGAAGCCTTGATTCACAAATCCCATGTAAAAGGTGCATTGATAGATGGAAGCGCAGGGTTGAATATATGTACTCTTAATATAATCAATAAATTGGGTCTTTCAGTACAAACAATTGATTCAAGAAGTAAGATAACCATCAAGGCTTATGATGAAGAATAAAGATCATCCAAAGGGCTCATTGTTTTACCAATCAAAATAGGACCAATTGAACGCAATGTGATTTGTCAAGTTCTTGATCTACCATTGGACTATAACATATTACTAGGGAGACCTTGGATACATGAAATGCAAGCAGTTCCATCTACTTACCACCAATGCATCAAATTCCCACATAATGGGGTGGAAGTGACAATTCCTACAGATTCAAGCTACACTCGCAACAATATTAAAGCAGACAGTATGGTTCCTCACAATAAGAAAGTCCCAAAAGAATCCACACCTAAAACCTCTAAATACATGGTGATGTGAAGCTTTGGAAAGACACTAAAACCTAAAGAAACTAGCATGGGAGAATACAAACTAGACATGAAGCCATCTTTGGCTAACATTCTGATGTCTCCAATATATTATGGGAAACCCTCCCCATCTTTCACACCTACTACATTAAAATCAAAAGACATTCACAAACCAACTGGTATGGTTAGAGCCTCTACTTCTAAAGAGGATTAAAAAGAAGATAAAGTAGTCTTGGCTTGGCTCTATAAAGGGGAACAAAGAGAAAATGAGGTAAAACATGTTGAGATATCCCCAAAAAAGTATGGTAAAGGTTATGAACTTCTTAAACAAATGGGATAAAAAGGGAAGGGACTTTTAGGAGATAAAGGAAAAGGACTCATTGAGCCTATACATATGGAATTCAGAGGCACCAAAGACAAAACAGGGTTAGGTTTCAACAACAATTCAGAATACCCTACCTCAAGAGATGATCCAATCTTTGATGAAGGATGTGATGATGAAGAAGAAGAAACAAAAATTGTACCTTGGACATATGAACGATTATTACACATTGGTACTAAAGGTTTCGAATATCAAGGAGAAAGATATGTACCTACCTTTGTCGCACAATCAGAGCATCCTGTTCCTTTGTTATCACAAACTGATGTCCAAGAAGTAGAGGAAGAAGAAGAAGACTCTCCAGAAGTACAATAGATAGAAGAAACTCATGAATAAATACCCCAACAACAAGATGTACATCCTAACTGGGGGCAATTAGTGAAAATTTCACATGTCCTAGATTTACCACACTTTGATCCATAAATGGCTAATAAGGTACATCAAGTAACTATTGTTGAGTTTTTAAACAGATATGATGACAAAATCACAGACTCACATGATTATGAATGGGATCACATATCTGATGCTACCATGGACATTAAGGTAGATGTCATTCATAAATTTTCACCTCTATTGGAGAGAGGAGAAGGTTCTAACACTTCCCCTAACACTACTATTGTCTCAAAAACATATGAGACAGCACTGCCCCTGATTATTAATGGAGATACTGGTGTTTTACTAGGTCTAGAGGAAATTCAAAGGATACAAGACATGAGTTTCAATATGATAAGAAAAGAATAAGAAAGCTCAATTGATGAGTCCCTAGATTTAGGTCTGTATATTACTAACAACGACCCTAATAATGACAATTCTACTCTTAATGATCTCAATGCTATAGAAGCTGACTTAATGGAACATGTGTTGTCAGCTAATAGTCTTGACACTGACGTGATGTTGTTCTTACCAAACTATGAATCATTATCCTTGGTAAACCCTGACCTTATTGATTGGACCAATTCAGACCCTACTCCTATCATGAACTTTCCCAATGACTATACTTTGGCCTGTTATCTAAATGCTTGTGAACCCTATCCTCCTTCCACCAATGCAAGGAGCATGAATCTAACAGAGGAGGATATCAATTTTCTTAGTCACAAATTGAAAAATAAAAATAAACAAAGAATTGATGGTGAAAACCACTTTGTGGCAGTATCAAATTCTAAAATAGTAAAAATAAAAGACGTATCTGACGGTGAAAACCTCTCAGAAGCACCAAAAGATGATATTCTTGATATCCTCCCTGAGCACTTTCAAGAAAGACCTTTAGTACTGATACAACCAACACAACCAGTTAATTTGGGGACAGTAGAAGCTCCTCAATTTTTTCACCTAGAACAATCATTATCAAAAGAAGAAAAGATACATTTTACTGAATTCCTCAAAGAAAAGAAGATTAAATTTGCATGGTCTTATATTGATATGCCTGGACTCGATCCTGAGTTAATAATGAATCACTTATCTATAGCTCCTGGAATTAAACCTGTCAAACAAACTAAGAAAATGTACCCACATGTGGCATTATTGGTCAAAGTGGAACTGGAAAAACTCTTAAAAGTTGGATTCATAAGAGTCATCGCTTATGCAGGATGGATTTCTAATGTGGTACCAGTTTCCAAAATAGATAAGTCTATCAAAATTTGTACAAACTTTATGGACTTAAACAAAGCTTTTCCTAAAGATGAATTCACATTGCCAAATATTGATATGATTATAGATCTCATAGTAGGATATCAAATGTATTCACTCATGGATGGATTCTCAGGTTATAACCAAATAAATATTGTTCCTATGGACCAAGAAAAGATAGCATTTACATGCGCATGGGGAACATTTTGCTGGAACGTCATGCCATTTGGGATAAAGAATGCAAGAGCTACGTATCAATGAGCTATGTCAACAATATTCCATGACATGATACACAAGAACATGGAAGACTATGTGGACAATAATTTAGCCAAGTAAAAAATAAGAACAACTCACATTGAAAACTTGAGAAAGATACTAGATTGAATGGAGCAATTTCAAGTAAGGATTAATCCAAAGAAATGTGCATTTGGATTTCAATCAAGGAAACTATTAGGGTTTATTGTATCAGCTAAAGGAATCAAGGTGGACCCCGAAAAGGTAAAAGATAAAATGGAAATGTCACCTCCCCGCAATATAAGTCAAATGACGATGCTTCAAGGAAGACTTCGGTCCATCAAGAGATTCGTGTTCCAACTAGAAGATAGGGCGCAAACTTTTACAAAATTGCTACATAAAGGTGTTACTTTCAAATGGGATGAGCGTTGTGAAAAAAATTTCAAATAATTAAAAGATTACCTGGGTAATCCTCTTATTCTCATGGCGCCTATTCATGGAAAACCATTACTACTCCATATCTCAGCTACAGCTACAGCTACATCTCTTGGAGTATTGCTAGCACAAGAGGATGAAAACAAAAAGGAAAGGCCAATTTAATAATTTAGTAGGACCTTGGTGTCTTATGAGCTCAATTAAAGTATCATTAAAAAAGCTTTCTAAGCGGTTGTTTTTGCATCCCATAAGTTTATACATTACATGCTCTCGCATACAGTGAAACTTATTGCAAAAACTGACCCTCTCAAATATCTCTTGAGTAAAATAGCATTAACAGGAAGACTAGAAAAATGGGTCTTGATATTAAGTGAATTTGATATTTAGTATATTGATAGAAGTGATATCAAAGGAAAATTCCTAGCAGATCAACTAGTTGATTCACTATTTCAAGATGATGCACCTTTGATTATTGAATTTCCAGATGAGATAATCATGCACTTAACTTAATATCCGTGGAAGATGTATTTTCATGGTTCTTTTACACAAAAAGGATCTAGATTAGGGGTATTATTTATCACTCCTCAAGGTTACAAGATACCTAAGGCATATAAAATAATGTTTCCATACACGAATAACATCTCAGAATATGAAGCATTGGTGAACGGACTCAAGCTTTCTATGGAATGGAAAATTATAAAGTTACATGTGTATGGTGACTCTCAACTCATTATCAACCAAGTGAATGGTGATTTTTAGACAAAAGATCAAAAACTCATGCCTTATAAACAACTGGTAGAAGATTTGAAAAAGTACTTTGTTTTCATCACATTCCAACAGATTCCAAGAATGGAAAACAAAGCTGCAGATGCTATGCCTACGCTAGCATCCATGTTATAATTGGAACAACACCAATTCCACTATGACTTCTTGGTGGAATAATTATCATTTCCATCCTTTGATACACCTAAATCCCAAGTGATTTGTGCCTTAAATTCCCAAGACCAATCCCGATATGCCAAAATAATTTCTTATCTTACTGATCAAACCTTACCTAATGTCTTATCTAGGAATAAAAAATGAGCTTTAATTAGGATAGCATCGCGTTATGTCCTCATCACTACTAACTTATATAGATGAGGTCCTGACAAAATGCTTCTTAGGTGTTTAGAACAAGAAGAGTCTGACCGTGCATTAAAAGAGGTTCACAAAGGTGTATGTGGATCGTACTCGAATGACTTTTCATTAGCTATGAAACTATTAAGAGTTGGATATTATTGGCCTATAATGGAAAAAGATGTCATGAAATTTTTTAAAATATGTCACAAATGTCAAACACATGGAAACTTTAACCATGCTCCAGCTAGAGAACTCATACCTTTTATAAGACATTGACCATTTTAGCAATGGGCCTTTGATCTTGCTGGACATATTTATCCTAATTCTTCAAGTGGAAACAAGTACATCATTATGGTCATTGAGTATTTCACTAAGTGGGTCGAAGCAGTGTCGTTGATCAAAACCAATGGCAAATAGGTTGCTATGTTCATCTTAAACTACGTCATTTGTAGGTATGAGATATCCTCTTCTATTGTAACAAACAATGGGGATCAATTCAAAAACCAAGATATTGAGGACCTTTGTACACAGTTTCATATCCCTCAACATTGTTCTTCAATCTATTATCATCAAGGCAATGAACAAGTTGAGGCTTCAAACAAAAACATTATAAAAATCTTACATAGAACTGTGAGTAAGTCTGGTAGAGACTGGCATTTGCAACTAAATCTGACACTATGGGCTTATAGAACAAGTATTTGAACACCAACAGGAGCCACGCCATTTTCTCTAGTCTATGTTACAGAAGTAGTGCTACCCATTGAACTAGAAATTCTATCTTTGCAAGTATCTCTCCAAGGTCTTGTTATAGATGAACAATACCGCATTGATAGGGTTCGTGCACTAGAACTACTAGATGAGCATAGATAAAAAGAGTTCAATCATCTCAAAGTGTACCAGAAAATAATGTCAAAAGGGTACAACAAGAAAGTAAAACCAGAATAATTTCAAGTGGGAAATCTTGTTCTAAAAGAGAATCCTAAAAATCAACCAAACAGAGAACAAAAGGGCAAGTTTGAGCCCAACTAGTTGGGGCCTTTTTTTATAACTGCAACTTTTGGGACTGGATATTATCAATTAGCTACACCTTATGGAGATGTTCTTCTTGATCCCATCAATACTCTACACTTGAAGTGATTCTACGCTTGACATTCGGCTGAAAGGGCCTGTGAAGTGAAAATAGTTCTCAGAAAATACCAAAAAAATCAAAAAATTGATCCTAAAGAAAGCCAAAAACAATGGAAAAACTCTTGAAAAAAGGCATCCTTAGTGAAAACCTGGCAAATAGGCATCTTGATACTAAAAAAAAAAAGGAAAAAAAAGAAAAAAGAACAAAAAATTTGAAAAATAGAAAAGTGCCTTGGCAAAAACCTGGAAAATAGGCATCTTGGTAGCAAAAATAAAAAGCTTTTTTGAGTGGTGGAAACCTAGAAAATAAGTGTCACTTGTACTTCATGCTCCATCTATCAATACACAACTGACACTAATCTTTCAAGATCACACCTATGCTATTGGTTGACTCTGAATTCCTTACAAATGTCTTATCCTTGCCTGGGATTTTTCTACATTTGCATCTTAGGAATAGTCATTCTGCACTGGGGGCATCTCTGCTAGCATGTTTGGTCTACGTTTGTTAGGTTGTCCTAGGGTCCCGTCTAGGATGGTTTTCCACTACAAATAGTATTTCTTAATACTTGCATGAAAACATCACTCTCACAAACAAGGATGTTTCTTAAACACCACCTACCTGTAACTGACATCATACTAGTGTTTCTCAACACTTTAATCGTACTAAGTGTTTCTCAACACTTTAATCAAATAGTGTTCCTAAACACTACATTGGATTTCAATTGCTAATAAAGTTATCTCACTTACTCTGACATAAAAACATATTGCTTGATTCCAAGTTGTGATTGATGATTTCCCTATTGTGATTGAAAAATGAATCAATGGTATTCCTTAATACCACTTAGACACATGTAGACTGATCTTGGTTTGATGATGACTCTTTTATGTTCCCATGATATTTCAAACTAGGGGCATGTAAGCAGTTATAAATTTTCTTAGATTGATTATTAATTGTTGCTTGTTATGTCTTCTGAGTTACTCCATGTGTCTATTTCAAAGACAAAGAGTCACAAGGAGAGGGGACATAACATTTTCTTGGTTTTCTATGTATGGTGATTGTTTCAATGATCCTACAAATTTCACCTAACTTGGATGTTTATGGAAAGAGTTCCAACATGAGTGGATAGCCACATATATCTCGATCCTTGTTATTTGTAAACTACGGTGATGTTGAACCAATTCCCTTGTTTGTTTATAATCAAACTCTAAGTAAGGTGTACAACACATTATGTACCCAAGGATATTAATATTGAAGGTCATTACGGGTTACATATCTTACATTACACATGAACAAAAAATGATTTTTAAAAGCAAAAGAAGATAACTAATAATTCATCCTGGCCTCTATGCCTCGATGCTTAGGTTTATTTTTGGCATTGCATCCAATAAACATAGTATTCATAATTTTGTGATACTCTCTGGGTATTAGTGACAGTTGTACTATCCTATGATGTCCATTACATAAATGCCCAATGATGATAAAAATGCTACAATGTATACAAATCAGTGACAGTCCTAGAAGTTTGTATTTAGATGCATTTAAAGATTGCATGATTCCTTTTAAAAACATCATAGGATTTGAGCTCAAAATGATTCCCCAGTTTATCTAAAATCCAAGTTGACTACTTAATCTATATTAGTGATATTAATGTCATTGCATATCCATGGCATTCATTTTACATTCATAAATGGGAAAGAGAAAATACAAAAACAAAGCATTCAAGCATTGCATTTCTTTTACATCCTGAGTGCATCCATACATATATTTACATAAATAAAATCTCAAAAACATACATCTGCATATTCATATAGAATCATTCAAAACACATCTATATATCAGTAATAAATCAAAGAGCATGAATGATGTCATCACATGAATCTATTCTAAATCATCAAAGACCAAGTACATAATCACAATGTGCATCAATATAAACATCTATCAAACAAGGAGAACCCATGAACATATTAGAATCAGAAACAACTATCTTAGATATATATCGGTGAATACTCATATCAAAAATGTGGAACTGTCTACAACAAAGTATCATTGTGATCATGATGAAATATATATACAAGTATCAAAATCTACAGTACAATGGATGATCTTAGCAAGATCAATATACAAAATATCTTAGATATCATAAATACATCAGGTCTTACTACCACCCTCTCCCTGATCTGGAGGAGGAGAAGGTGGTGCATTAGTTCTAGCATGATGAGTTGGTGGAGGCATAGCTCCCTCTAACTATTGTGCAACTATGGAATATAATGGAGCTCCCTGTGCCTATGGAACCGCCACACAATATAGAGAAAAGTAATACGCATCTCTCTGGCCCTGATGAGTAGCTGTGCGGGAATGGAAATCTCTCTCTAAACTCATCACATCCAACTTCATGTCCCTATCTTCCAATAGAGTCTCTGAGGTAGTGATCCAAGCTCTGATCTTCTCTTTCTCTCTCTGGCATTGCGATAATGCATCTCCATCTCTTCTAGTATCTCTGCCAGTATCCCTAGGAGGATCCTGTCTAGGAGGTCCACCTCCTCCACTCGGCACCTGCCCTGAGGGTCTCTACTACTGATGTTGTTTCCTAGTCAGTAAAGGACCTGGATCTAGCTATGGAGGAATGAATTAGAATCTCATCTGCCTACCCTCTCCATTTCCACCCACTCCACTACCACCCACTCCACCACTACCCCTATCATCTTCATTGTCTCCTCTATCATCTCAGCCATGTCTTTGACCTATGTCCTAGGGAGGGCGTCTACCATCTCTGCCACCATCCCTATCACCCCCACCTCTCCCATCTCTTTGAGCTCTACCTCTTCCTCTCACAGGTCTATCATCCGTAGGATCATAATCAAGGGAATCCTCTATGTGAGGTGCTACCTCGTTCGGTGTTGTAAATCAAGAAAAGAGAAACTATAAAAAATGGGAAAGATATACATTTGTGCACCCAGCATATGCAACATCACCAAGGTAATCCCATCCCACTGTGACCATCTAACTAATCTTTAACTGTGTATTCTCATATGACAATTGGGCTCCCCACTGAAACTCCTCATCACGGATGTGTGCGTAAGCTGTCAAGTCCTGTGACATGCCCTGTATCTGGCCATACTGCCTCAACACATGAGTAACAATGAATCACTCAATAATGTAGTAGGTATGACTGATCAAATATCTACTTTGAAATAAATAAGGCATATGCCGCCTGTCTGAGGTCCACTCCTCACAGTCTAAATATGGCCTCCACTTGACCATTGTCATATCATCAAAAACATCACACAAGTATTCCAGCTTATCCATATGGGGTTGCTAGATGAATCCTAAATACATGTATACATATGGCTACTCAGGTGCTCTCTGCCTATCTACTATCAATCGTGTAACTGGGATGTGCTCCCAGACCCATATCTGTAAAATCAATATCCCAACAGTCATACTCTGAGAGTAATCATAGAAAATATCATGAAGCTATATGTACATGTGGGCTAACATACAACTACCCTAGCCAAATCTACGAGAAGAGATGACCATCTGCTCTCTATCCAGTTGCACATGAATCCATGCTAACCTTTGTCAGGCATGAGTATCCCTCCAATCAGTCTAGCAAGATAAATAGGTAAACAATCATAGTGATTGCACATGTAGTCCCAAGTCAGATAGCGGTGGACTATAGACAGATCTGCAAAGTATCTTTGCATAGAAGCAATCGCTATGGTAGAGTGTGACTCAAACCATAGCTCTAGATCCATAACTAGAATGTGCATAATTTGCCACACATCCTCTAGTGTAACAGTCATCTTGCTAGTTGGGATATGGAATGTGTTGTGCTCTGAATGCCATCTCTCGGTCAGAGCAATAAACAACCCCCGATTTACACTAATGTCGGGTAAATTCATAAGTTATGTCAATCTGAGACACCCTATAATCTGTATCTCATCGGCTATCAATGAATGGGATAAGGCAAGGACTCGTGAAGGACGAGGTCCTTGAAAAGATACAAACTCTAATTCAATCTGTCAAAGAAAAAATTACAGGTTTGCATCATTATCCTAGCTAAGGCAACTACACAGAAAATCTAACAGTTAAGTCTTTTTGGCCTTCAGAAAGAGGAAAAATAGTCAAATAGGAAAGAAACTAACTCCTAAACATAAAACTGATGACATGTAACTGATTAAATGTTTGATAATGTTAAGTTGAAGATAATGCAAGACATTAAATTAGTTAATGGTTTGTATTTTCATTGATGTCAACTTGATATCATATGTACGGTCATGTATATAATGCCAAAAACTTCAGAGAATCAATGGAACAAAGATTATGCTTTCAGCAATGCATAAAGGTCAAGTATTCACTAAGTGATAGATAACATCGACAGAGTGCACACCATCAGTAAAGGCAAAGAACCAAAGTCACAGTGATACCCGATGAGCAGAAGATAGTATTGCCCAATGAAGCAAAATCATAGGATGCCCGATGAGTTGAGAACAGAGTTGCCTGATGAGTAAAATCCAATGATGTCTGACAGACAGAGATCCTGAAGCTGACTAGAGTCACACCGATGAAACTGGCCATTGTCACCGACGACTAACTACAAAGTTGACCGACAAAATAGAGAGTTTAGAAAATGACAAAATATCTACCTGGCAAGAGCTAAAGATAGACTTAATTGGTTGTTTTCATTGTTTTATTTTACCAGAGTTAAGTGATTGATTTAAAGAAGATTTGTATAGTTGGCATAAAGATAACTATGAGATAAATCAGGAGTTTTGCTTTAAATCATATTGGATGGATTATTTTTCACGCCAAGAATCAAGAATCAAGAATCAAGAAATGGTGAATATCATGGCTATATAAGAGACAAGCTTAATTCATTTCTGAAATAATCATGAAGAGGGGGAGTGAATAGAAAGAGGATGCTGAAGAGAAACTGATGAAGGATAAATTCATATAGTCGTGATCAATCAAGCTAAAGGAGAGCTAAATAATTTTGTAGACACCGACAAATAGTGAAGCACAGCATCATAGAGGAGAGAGTGTGGAGCACAAAGAATTGAATTGATACATTGATCAAAGAGGTAATGTACTTAAATAGATCTAAAAATCTGCAATTCAAGTTGCCTTAGAAACAGGTCATTGTGTTTCAGTTTAACCATTGAAGCATCAAGTCTCTTAATAGAGCAAGACTTAACAGTCTTCTATATATTGAGGTACATCTCAAGGAGTGACAAAAAGTTTGATTCATGAAAGTAGCGCTAGATTTTCCTAAAGCCTATTGAAAGTTTAAGGAGGTTGATTCAAGGATGGTAGCAAACTTAGTTTCCCGATATTAAGGACAATCTCTATGTATAAAATACTCTAACAAGGTCACACCTAACAGTGTGTTTGTAACCTTTAACAGGGTTGGCTCCTAATAGGGCTCACTTCAGAAGAGTGAAAATTTGGGGTACCGATCCTAGTGGTTTTTTCCCTTAATAGGGTTTCCACGTTAAAATCCTTGTGTTATGTGTGTATGGTTTATTACTTTACATTTCACATATGCATTTCTGGATTCATCGGTATACTCTGCATATTTACTGAGTGTTGATAAATAAGTTTTACTGCTTATTGGTAATCAAGGAGAATAAGGTCTGAAAAGGAAAACCGACAGACAGTTAGTTATTATAAAGTATTTTATGGAATGCATCTTGTAAGGGACATAATAATCTGAGGTTTATTTGATTGGTGGTTAGAATAAAGAAATGTTTTTGAAGCCACTGATTCACCCCCCTCCCCCCTCTCAATTATTACTAACAATTTGTATCAGAGCTTGTGTGCTTAGAAGGAAGGTTTCAAGACCTAATTAAGGATCACAAGATGAACAGACGAGATATGCCCAAGTTGAACAAAGACAACTTTGCTTCATGGCAGAGCAGGATAAGACTCCACTTATTAGGTATTGGTAATGATGTTACTCAATACTTAGATAATGAATATGTGTTGCCTACAGGAGCTTTGATATTAGATCAATTGAGAGAGAAGCATGAGCATAACTATATGGTTATAGAGCTTTCTTCCTCACTCTCTGATGCTAAATTTGAAGATGTCAAGGATTGCAAAACTGTAAATAAAATGTGGGACAAACTGAAGCTTGTACATGGAGGTGATACAAATGTTCTGAGAGCCAAGGCAGAAAGCCTTAGAGGAAAATTTGATGATCTCAAAAT
>MU226395.1:1653627-1669778 GCA_018584345.1 Thuja plicata | reverse complement strand
TTTGTAACCTTTAACAGGGTTGGCTCCTAACAGGGCTCACTTCAGAAGAGTGAAAATTTGGGGTACCGGTCCCAGTGGTTTTTTCCCTTAAAAGGGTTTCCACATTAAAATCCTTGTGTTATGTGTGTATGGTTTATTACTTTACTATTTTACATTTCACATATGCATTTTTAGATTCATCGGTATACTCTGCATATTTACTGAGTGTCAGTAAATAAGTTTTACTGCTTATCGATAATCAAGGAGAATAAGGTCAGAAAAGGAAAACCAACAGACAGTTAGTTATTATAAAGTATTTCATGGCATGCATCTTATAAGGGACATAATAATCTGAGGTTTATTTGATTGGTGGTTAGAATAAAGAAAAGTTTTTGAAGCCACTGATTCACCCCCCCCCCCTCTCAGTTATTACTAAAAAAAATAACACTATTTTTCCCGGGTGTGATCTTGCATACTAGATGTGATGCGCAATTTACCAGATATGATGGGGAATTTGAGAAGTGATCATTTTTTGATAGGATGCAACATGGGATATAAGGTGCGATCATGTTTTCACAAGATGCGACACATTCAAAGAATGAGCAAAATTTTACAAAAAGTGATGCAAAACCTCCTAATAGGATGTCATCCTGATTTAACATGATGCAATCTAGAATTCTATAAGAAAACCGGATGTGACACAGGATTGATTAGACACGGCCCAGGATATGGGATGCGATTGGAATGGAAAGGCTCCTAACTACTGCAAAATTTGACAAACTAAAAAATAGAAAGGATAAATAGGTAGGTATTTATGTACTCACCGATGGTGCGTACTAGGATGGGCGCTGGTGTCATCGAGCTAGCTCAAATTGATGTTTGTCAATGGGGACCACCATCTTCTTTGTAGATCTCTAGATTTACAGAGGATAAAAGTGAAAATGAATGGGTAAAAAGTTATTTTCAACACTTATATTGACCTTTTTGAGCTATCTGAAAGCTCTAGAACTCTTCTCGAACTATCAAAATTCAATTTTGTTCTTCTTTGATCTATCAAGAACAAAATCAAATGCACAAACAATGTTTTCATAGCATAGTAAAAATTTTGTGACAATGTCCCAAAAATGTAGAATTGCTCTATATGTTCAGAAAATGATCTACAGGCTTTACACAATCAATTTTTTGGGTTCTATCTCAACAAATTGCACATTATTTATCAAAATATTGGTCCTCCATCATTTTATTAGACTCAAACTTTACATTTTCAAGTAGTCAACTTGGTAAAATTATGTTTTCTCTTAACACACTTTCGCTTCATCACCTCTTCTACTTGATTCTTTCTCGATCCAATCAATATGTTCCATTGATCTATCATTCTACAAAGGGATTTTATTCATTTTATTTTGTTTTCATTCTCGAGGGGGTATGGTTACATTTAAAATCAATCAAATTCTTTCTCAAAAAGCAATAAAATGACTTCATCATAAAAATCCTAGGGGCATGGCAGTTTCCTTCGATCAAGTTGGGACTGTTGGATAGAAGGATTCAATGCTAAACAAGTCGGATATCTATGCCTACATATTCACAAATCTTTATCAATCTCGTAGTAGCTTTGTGCTGACCTTCATTCAATCAAGTTTGGAGTTAGTATTATCAATTCTCGTTCGATCAAGTACATAATTGATACCTCAGAGCTCTTAGCAGCTTCGTACTGACCTTCATTTGATCAAGTTTGGAATCAATATTATCAATTCTCATTCGATCAAGCTCAAAATTGGTATCTTTAGATATTTTTTTATTGACCTTTATTCGATCAAGTTCAAAGTCAATACTATCAGTCTTAGTTCAATCAAGTGCAAAATTTGCAAACTTTCTGAAGTCAACGTCAGACATTCTTTGAATCAATGTGTTTCTCGCACATCAATTCAAAGAGGGGAAAAAATAACCACCTTAATTTGGTCTACTCTAACCAGAGACCCTATTTTCCCTAAGTGTGATCATACCCCTAATTATGTCAAGACAATTACTCAAATATTCGCATAATTCATTAAAATAAATTTAATCTCCTAAAATCAAAGTGATTTCATCACTAACTCACATTAATTACATTGGCCTATTTTAATCAAATCAAAACAATTAAATACTTGGCTAAAGTAATTAATTAAAGGGAATTACATAAATCTCCTAATTACAACTCCTCGCTTGCAAAATGGAAATTCAATCCATTAGCTAATGAGATTTAAATCACTTGGATCACTCACATGGATCACCAAAGATTCAATCTCCACCTCTCTTCATAAATCAATCTTGGCCACTCATTCCTCAAATTCTTCTATAAAAGGAATGAATTTTGAGCTCAATGGGCCCCTAATTTTAGAATTTGAAAGTAATCTTATGCTTCTCTAATTTATTAGAAATCTAAATGCATTCTTAGCTCAATATTCACATAATTTCATAATCTTTCTTTGGATCTCTAAAATGAAATTAGCTTGCATTCTATTTGAATCTTCCATTCTAAGCTTGTATATGTCACTGATTTATGCATAATCTGAGGGAAATTATAGCATTTATCATACTCTTCTTAGATAGGAAGAAATATGTCAATTTTAGTGGTTTTATGTGATTTTTCTCTAATCTTTCATGTTTTTATCACTAATCTAATGACATATTAAAGTGTTGTGTTGCAGCTTGCAGGTACAATAAATACACACACATACTCTGGCTCGAAAACTGCTGAGATTGGGTTACTACTAGCCAGACATGGAAAAGGAAGCGGTTAGATATGCAAAGACGTATAAGAAATGCTAGTTGCATGGGAATATTATACATTCTCCAACAAGGGAGCTAATTCCCTTTATCACACACTGGCCCTTCCAACAGTGGGCATTTGACCTCATTGGTCAGATACACCCATCTTCTTCTAACGAGCATAATTTAATCATCACCGCCACTGAATATTTCACAAAATGGATTGAGGCGGTCCCATTGATCAAAGATGCTAGCCTACAAGAGGCCTTATTAATTCTAAATCACATTATCAATAGTTATGGCATTCCTTCAGCCATTATAACTGACAATGAATGACGGTTTAATAACAATAATATTGATAAACTTTGTGATAAGTTAAAGATCAAACAACACTATTCTTCAATCTACAACCCGCAAGGGAATGGCCACATGAAGGCCTCCAACAAAAATATGTTGAATATATTACATCATACTATGAACAAGTCTGGAAGGGATTAGCACTTGTAGATCAATCTTGTGCTATGGGCTTATAGAACGAGCATCAAAATGACTATTGGGGAAACTCTGTTTGCTCTCGTCTATGGAGCATAAGCAGTATTACCCATAAAGGTAGAACTCCCATCTCTGATGGTTTCTCTATGAAGGTTGATCACAGATGAAGACCACAGAGTATCACAGACACTTGAACTACTAGATGAGCGTCAAAAGGTGGTGTTTGATCACTTCAGAGATTAGCAGAAAAGAATTTCTAGAGAATATAATAAAATTTCAAACCAAGAGAGCTTTAGGTTGGTGACCTAGTGTTGAGAAATAATCTCTGCAACCAATCTCACCGAGAAAAAAAGGGGAAATTTGAACCCAACTGGATGGGTCCATATATCATAACTGCAGCATTCATCTCTAGAGCCTATAGATTCTCCACACCATAAGGAGAACAAATCTAGGAGCCCATCAACACTCTCCATCTGAAGAAGTTCTATACCTGAGCACTCTCGGTGTCCATCAACATGTATATACTTATATGATCTTGAGAAAAGATAAAAATTGGAAGAAAAAAATGATCATCCTGGTGAAAACCTAGCATTAGGCACCTTGATGCATGGATCAAAAAAATCAAAAAATGGAAAACAAAGAAAAAAAAGACAAAAAAAAATTGAAAAGAAGAAAAAGTGCCTTGGTGAAAACCTGGTAAACAGGCACCTCTTGTACTCAAGCACTGCATCTATCAATGCTTAGTCATGGAAAATCCCTTTGCTTTAGCTTGTGCATAGCTTTGAGTCACTTTCGTGACACATTGGTTCTTCTGAGAACCCTCCTGGCTTTAAACCGATCCAAATTCATAGTCTACGTGAAATCAAATTGTCTTTGTCCCAATAGTATGAGTCAAGTCAATCATCTTTAATTAGAGTTCATTACTAGGGGAAAGGGCCCTAAGTTGATCAATCGATGAACCAACCCAAGTCTCTCTCTCTCTCTCTCTCTCTCTCTCTCTCTCTCTCTCTCTCTCTCTCGCAGGGAATCTCATATTCATCACATCAAATCAATTTGAGATCATCTTTAATCAAAGGAAACCTAATCAATTATCTTATGCAGTGATGGATACACTTGAAACCAAACAAGATCAATCTTATACGGGTTGTCCATTACTGAAACCAAACATATTGATCAAATTGGCCTCAGCACATCAAATCAAGTTAATTTTTTTACTAGTCAAATCTCTTAACATTAATAAGTTTCATCACTTCAAATCAAGTTGTTTATTTGTTCAAACCGATCCAAATGTTAAAGAGTTCCTGACAGGTGTTTAGTTCATCGCTTTGAATCAAACTGAGCATTCTATTTTATATCTTTTGATCCATCTTTGTCCAATCAAGCTCAAAATTGATCCTCTTCTCAAGAATGTTTTCATCACTTCAAATCAAACTATTCTTCATCTCATCGCTAATGAGTCTTTCAATCAATCCGCTCATCGCACATCAATTCAAAGAGGGGAAAATTTAATCAACTAAACCCTAGACCCATAATCTTGATCATCCTAAGTCCTAAACCTAAAGGCAATTCATCATCTTCAGTCTGATCAGACCCAAACCCTAGGTCCTAATCTATCATCGCACTTGATTAATTAATTAATTCCTAAAATCACAAAACATTGGAAAATAAACATTATGTTATTTATTTAATTAATGTTTATTAAATAAATGGATAATTTTCAATTAAAATAAAAAAGGAATTAAATTAATAAAGTTTAATAAAAATGCATTTGATATCATTTAAATATTTAAAAATTGCATATTATGTCATCATTTCAGCTAACTGAATATCAAAATAGAAACAAATTTGCCCTGTTCAGTTAACTAATTATTTTCTCTTTCTCATTTTGGAAACAATTCAATTAACTGAAAACTGAATTTGGAAGTTTCCTAAATGACTGATCAATCATTTCAGTTATCTGTCTCTCTCGACCAATTATCTTTCGTGCACATGGATTGTGCTCTTTCAAGTTAAATCTTGACCATTCTTCATCTTTCAATCTCGATTGTCGAATCGAGAGAGATTTTCTATAAAAGTGAGCTTCATTTCCTCACAAAGGATCCAAATTTTGAGTATTGTTATTACACAGGTTTTTGTTCAAGCATCAAGCATTCAAGCATTTACCATATTTTCTTGTTTATCATTTTAGATTACTTCATCTTGTTTATAAATTATTCAATTCATAATCTAGGATCACATTTCATTTTGGGTTCTTAAAATCTATCATAGTTAATCTTTGGATTAACAACAACTTGCATTTTCATATCATAATTCATCTTCTTAAATCCTTTGTTTAGAATAGGTCTATATTCACTAGATTTGTGATGACCTGAGAGAATATCTACACTCCTCCCTACTAGAAGGCAACAAGTCAACTTTGGTTAATTTGCTATTCTTTTCTTAGTCAATGCTTTCATAGATCAATCATATAATGACTTGTTGAAGTGTGTGTCACATATATCCAGAGCACAAATTCACATGCACAACTATCGCCATGCACAAAATCTTACACTCCATGGATACAAGTCACCTCCCAAGAATGGATCTCAAGATTCACATTTCTAAGGCGTATGATATATTCAGGTGGGAATTTATATTCAAAGTCCTAAAGAAGATGGGTCTCCAAGATAATTTAATCTACCTAGTGAAGGAATGTGTTACCACAGTCAAATTATTGGTCCTTGTTAATGGTGTTCCTAGGGGAATCTTTTATGTTCAAAAAGGTATTACATAGAAAGAACCTCTCTCCCATTACCTCTTTATAATGTTGGTTGAAGTGTTGGGCATAAATTTCCTAAGGCTTGTTGATGAGGGCAGTCTTAAAGTTGTTAAAGTTGGATCCACTATTCCGCTGTCTATTATAAAATAGTTTGTGCATGATACCATCCTATTTAGTATGACATTGGTGGTGGATGAAAGAAAATGGAAAACATGCTTGATACTTTATGTCAAGGCCTCAGGAAAACACATTAATTATGAGAAAAGCAAAATTTACATCTTTATCTCTAGGGATGTATTAAAATTAAAAATAAAAAATATTATGGGTATTCAAAGTGTTGTTCTTCCAAGGTTGTGCTCAGGGTTCCCTCTAACAGTGAAGGTTTTTACCCCTACCTTCTATAACTCTATTTTAGAAAGGATACATAATAAATTGGCTGGGTAGAAATGAAAACCCCTGAGTAATGCAAGAAAAATACAAATTTTAACCACCACCCTTTAGGGTATCTCGGTGTACTTCATCTCCTTATTAAAAATTCCCTATAATATGGCTTAAAAACTAGAAATAATTTAAAGAAATTTTCTATGGATTGGGACAAAGGAGAATAAAATAATGGCACTAGTTAATTAGGATATTATCTTCTTCCCTAATAAGTTTGGGGGTTTTGGTATAAGGAGAATTACCTTTCTCAACAAGGCCCTAATGTCCAATATGGGGTAGAATATTACATTAAATACTACTGACTAGAACATTATTACGAGTGCAAAGTACCTTAATTATTAAAAAAAATCATAGAGTCCTCTCAACTTATAGATATTGATTTAGTTCTAGAATCTAGAATAATATCCTTAAAAGCCATTAATTAATCTCTATAGGCCTTAATTAGAAAGTTGGAAATGGATTGCTTGTCTATTTTTGGGAGGATAGATGGATGGGGGACCAACCCTTCGGAACTCACCCCGTTTTCAAAGATATTTGGGATATGGCCAAATCTTTATTTGGACCTTAGGTTTCAGACTACCTATTGATGTTCCAAATTAATTTTATAGGGATGGAACTCATTTTTTTTAGAGCCAAGCATACTTTATTTAGACATCTTTTATGTTGCAACAACTTATTCAAAAAACCAGGCTTCCCTAGTTCCCAGGGAAGACAAATTTGTCTGGATTAACAACCCCAAAGGGAACTTCTTAGTCAAATCAGCTTACAACCTACTATTAAAGGAAGATAACTCTATTAGACTATGGAAAAAAGTGTAGAACTCTCAACTTCTCCCCAAAATATTTATTTAGGTGGATGGTGATGGATAATGAAATGATTAGCCAAGTTAACCTTATTAAGTGTGGGTTCCAACTCCCCAATTAGATGTGTCTTATGCAAATAGGAGGAAGAATCAATCCCATATATCCTAATTTACTTCCACTTTTCCCATAAACTTTGGGGATATGTTTTTCAAAATCTACAAATTTTTTGGACCGTGAACAAAATTCTCCCCCTCTTATTTTTTAGTGGACTTTCCCATCATCGCATCTTCTTATTAGAAAAATATAGAGGCAAACATTTTCCCTCCTCTTCTTGAGTCTTTGGAAGGAAAGATACAATAGAAATTTCAGGGATGGGTAAAATTCCTTGGGGGAGGTGTTTTTATCATTACAAAGATTTTAATGGACAATATTTTGGTTTCTAGGAGGCCTTACCCTTCCTACCCCTCCACCTCATTTGATGATCTTGTTGCTAATAATTGGAACCTTGAAACTCTTATTCTAGATTTGGAAACCCCAAGAGAATGGAAAGGCTTAACACAAGATGGCTCCCCCAACCTTATAGTTGGTATAATATCAATTATGATGGTGTAACTTAAGGTAATCCAAGTTGAGATGTAGGTGGAGGAGACATACAATCCCATATTGGTGCTCTAGTAGCTTCTTATATGGGAAAAATTGATGGAGGCACTAACAATCAGGCTAAGTGAATGGTTCTTCTTTGGGGAATTAAATTTTACCTCTCTATTGGTATCAAGGTCCTAATTTTACAAGGGGAATTCCAAACTCATTTTTGATGCAATCAAAGGCTCCAACACTTTAATTTGTCCTTATAAGGAGTTCCCATTAATATCCATAAGATCCTCTTGGGGTTGGATGTGTTTGATCTCAAACACATGTACAAAGAAGGGAATATGTTTATGGATTCTATGGTTGCATTGTGACTAGGAATGAGGACTCTCAAATGCTAGAGGAAGTGGAATTATCTTCATTAAAATGTGCAAAGACTCCTTTCTAAGGACTGGAATTTAAAAAATAGGAAGAATGATGAAAAGTATGTTTGAATGTGTTCTTTGGATTCTTATCAGCTTGGTTTATCTTGGCAGGAGCTTTGGGTTAAAATTTTAAATGTTTGAATTATATTGGAAAGAAGGGATTAGTTTATGGTGATTTTGATGAAACTTTAAAATGAGATGCCTCATAATAGTTTTTATAAGTTGCAAGAAGGCCTTCGTGCAAATGTGACCACTTAATTAGACTAAAAAAAGCTCTAGTTGACTCATTGGTGGGCCCTTCACTCCAGTGAGATGGCTTGGTGCACTTTTTAAATGATGTGGATCCCACTTGCATGGATTATCTATGTGGATCCTAGATGGGTTCATTTATCAATGATGAGATGTCATTATTTTTTGTATTACTATACTAGTGGTGGAGAACTTGTACTCTTGAAAGTGAGCTCACGAGCTCAAATCCCACTGAGGGGTAGGGTATGTACGCATTGTTTGTAGCATAATGGATGCCTCTGACAAGGAGTATGGGGTATTCCCATATTGTTTTCACCATATGTAGACCCAAAAACATATGGCTGGTATAGTTGACTATAAAAGAACCTTTCCTTTTCCTTTTATACTGGCATCGATAAGACCAAGTTTTTTATAAAGCATCAATGTTTTATGTGGATTCATTTTCTTATGATGGCTTATGCAAAGAAAACCTTTCCAAATATTTTCTTGAGTACCATGGGAAGGAGATGGCATGCTTGGATTTTAATGCAAATGCCTAGTAATAATTATTTTACTTAGTCATGCATTTCACCTCATTTAAAAGGAGTTTTTGGCTTGTTATGTGGTTGTCTTTCACTGCTTAGAAATAAAAATGATAAAAAATTTGAGTTCAGTTCCTTCTACTATTGTGCTTACTAATACTATTGAAATCATGGGTCAGGATAGGTTGAGAATTGAACCTAGCACTCATGTGGAATTGAAAGAGGATGTGATGATGTAGCATATTTTCTTAGAGGGTAGGGTTGCTTAGTTTATCAAAAGAATCAATAGGTTTTTTTAAAAATGTACATAAATAAAAGATGTCTAGTCGTGTGGGGATAAAATGCAAGGGATTTTCCACATTTTCTTAATGTATAAATCAGAAGGAAGATGTCCCACTAGTCTCAAAGTTAGTTCCAAGAATTAAGTGGGACAATGGGTTTTTCCTTCGTTGATTATGATTTAGATTGAAATGGATTTAGGGAAAATGATGTAATGATACAAGATAAAAGCCTAAATAAGAAAATATAAGTAGTTTTAGAAAAGATAAACTAACTGAAAATAGATAAGAAGTCACAATGACCTAAAATGAGAACCTAAAAACTCTACTGACATGAGATTTGAATAATAAGATGATTTTGCAGGTACAAAATGCCCTGGGAATTTTTTTTGTAGGAACGAGTATCCTAGGGCATTTTGTTCCCAGGGATTTTGCTCAAAATTTTGATAGTCAATCCCGCATATCTCAAAAATTTTAGATTTTGTCCTGACAGCTACGCCACTTGTTCACGTACATAGAAAAATGAGAAAAAGATTTTGGAAAGGATTTTTCCTTGGTTAACCCCCTATTTATGAATAAACCTTGAAAATAAAATGAAATTGCATAATGGAAAGAAAATATGAAGGTAAATATTATATCTACCTTGCCAATACCTTCATGAATATATATTGAGATTAAACATATTCATGAAGATGCTTGAATGTTTCTTGGACTGTAGTTGTTGACCTTGGAATGTAGAAAGGTGTAGATGCCCTAATTTGGTCAACCAAAGTCAAAGGGGTTAAATCAAGTCAAACATTATGGATTAATTAACAAAGACATTTATTAATTAAATTCAATCCAATAAGGTGTTAATTAAAGTATGTGATTGATTAAATCAATTAGTTATATAGTTCAATTAAATGAAATCAAATCCAACCCATCTAATTTCCCTACATGGATAATTTTAATTAATATGTTTGAATTAATTAATTCCTAATTTCAACAAAAGGAGACAAAGATCAATAAACCAATGAGGAGGAAGAATTATACTCACGTGGATCAAGGATTCATCAACTCTACATCACACTTCATGAGTTGCATCTTTACCCTCTATCTTGTCTCTTTGCTCCAACATTTGAAATCAAAAGCTTTACTTTGTCTCACCATTTGAAACCACTAACTTGACTCAACCTTGATCATGATCAATCAAACTCACCCCCCTACCCTTGGGAATCTCTATAAATTGAATGCTTTTTGTAGTGCAAAACACCAATTCACCTTTAGAGCAATAATTTGTGCATTCAATTACATCATTGTGCATCCATAAGAGCATCCTTACCATAGGAATTCTTCATCTTTAGAGTTTGGAATTGATCATAAATGGAGTTTTACATCATGATTGAAAAAAAATAAGATAGAATAACATCATCTAAGATCTTAACTTATCATTCTAGGATTGTCACTCTTGAATGCTCAAGCTGAGAGCATTAATTTAGCTTCCTAGATAGAGAGCCATGAGATGCTTCTTGTTTTTTTATTGTCAATTCAATAGGTTTTAAAGGTAATTTCACATCTTTGAGTTGATAATATTAAAAAACTAATCTCATGCAGGTATTTTAATATACAAAAATGGCACTCACCGTGGGGCATTTGCCTCAATTCTCTAAAAAAAATTAAAATTTTGCATGATTATGATCTTGTTTTTACATATTTTTATCTTTTGCAACTGAAGTAGGACGTAAAATCATTCAAATAACATGTAAAAGTTAAATTGCAATGCCTTTACATAGCCAAATGACGTGTACAAGCTAAATTGTGATGCATTTACGTAGGGTGTTACCACATTTAAAATAATTTTTTTCTTCTATCTACCTTTCTCTCAACGCGTGCATTACTCTGTTTTAACGCAATAAACATTTTTTTAGCGTTGTATCTGGATTAACACTTTATAATTGATTTTGTAGCGCTTTGGAAATTTAAATAATGCGGGTTAAAAGTTAAATAACACTTTTTATTAGTTTTAACGTGTGTTGTTCACCATAATAGCACGTGTAAAATTCCTTTTAGTGTGTTTCATTTGTCATATAGCTTGTAGAAGAAAATATGTAGCATGTAGGGTTAATTTAGAAAAAAAAAAATCTAGTTGTATAATGATTTTAACTCTCAATTTTATTTGATGACAGGTCGGAAAAGGGTTCAAAAACTAGAAGTTTGGGTTTTCAGGAATAGAGAGGTTGAAAAAGTGAATAAAAGGTGGAATAAATTGAAAGCTTCTTGTCAATCCAAAAAAGTGTTAGAAGAAAAGATAAGTATACATCATTATTGGAGAATCGTAGAGTTATATCAAACTTTTTACAACAAAACGTATTCTCCTTTAGATGATACTCCTTTTAACAATCTCATTTTAGGTTTAACCATATCACTTTTGAGGAATAACTAGGATCTTCTTAACCTTGGTTTGTTTTTCAAATAAACTAACATTTAGGAGAAAACTTGGATGCTAAGGATCTTGGAAGGATCACCGAGGTAAACGTTAAAAATTTCAAAATGTGCATATGCTTTGAACAAGATGAGTTCTAAAACTTGTGGATTTTAAGTCAATTGGTTAAATTGTAACTTCTCAAAGTTGAAATCTAGCTAATTAAAATAAAAAAAAGGTTGAGAAATGAACAAACACTAAAATTTAAGCCTTTATATTTGTGGATAAAAAGGATTAGGTATATGCTCTTCACTTTTTAATTTAATCAAAAATCCAAATATGCTCTAGTTCCTATAGATTAAAAGGCTTGAAAATAAACCATGTTGATTGTGTTTATGAGGTTAAAACAATAGGGATATGCTCTTACCCTTCTTAGTTTAATCAAACTCGTAGACTTTTTTCTCATTTCAAATTTCTTATTTTCATAAACTTTCTAGATCTTTAGTGGTTCTGCCTCCCGAGAATGCACATTAACAAGGTCGGTGAGAGCGACGACCCAAAGTGGGAACAAGGTTAAGCCAACCCATTCCACCCACTTTAAAAAAAAACCTATGTTAAGTTGATAAACTTAGAGGGAAAAATGTCAAATGCCTGGACTCGTAGGGCTATACGCCTCGATCATACTTGCATGACTACGTACTCCTTGCTTGACTCATTTCATATTTTTGTTTTGGAACCCGAACTAAACACACAATTTATTTACAAATAACTACATTGTAGAGCCATGTTTTAAAATCCAATTTGACTTTAGGTATCTTTCTTGGAAGAATTTTTGTGGTGAAAAGACCCATGCAAGAGATCATGAACATACACTTTGTGTTCTAAATTTGAGGGTAAACAGAAGTTTCATTTTTATGAGTGTTGTGGTTAAAAGTTCATGGTTGAAAATATAAAACATCCATCAAGATCAAAAAATCAATTTACACTTTTAAATCACTCACATAAGGACCAAAATGATAAAGAAAAAGGGTGTTGGTATAAAGGTATAAGTCCAAAACATCAAATTCATGTTAATGTTGGTCTTCACTAGATCCCATTACATCAAAGTAACTTTACAAGAAGATGGGACTTACCTTATACAAGATGGACCTTATCCTAGTGAAATAATTTCTTCCTCATATCAACCTTTCGAAAAAAAAGAGGAAAAAGAGAAAGAAGCAATGGCACATATAATGGGGTTTGATGATCTTAAAAATGCTCATAAAGCTAATAATCATCCCAATATTGATGCTAATTATGGAAACACCAACGAAAATAATAATGGCCACAGTGAGAGAAAGAATTGTGATAACAATGGAGGAAACCATGGGGATAATGGGGGTAATCAAGATCATCAAAATGAAGAAGTAATGGAAGAAAGAGTGGATGAAGATGCCCAAAATACTTTCTTCATGAAATTTATGGAGAAACTATTAGAAAGGGATAAAGAGAGGTACTTCTTTAATCTAGCTCAATTAGGAGCAAAACTTCCCTATGATTATGACATGACAACACTCAAAAAAGATGAAGAAGAGGAAAATATAATAGGTGTGATGAATAAATAATTCAAGATTTTTCAAGCACAATTTGATAACATGAAGAAATCAGTGGCTCCTAAACAATTTTCAATTGAGGCCATATGTTTGTTTCCTTTTGACAAGAATTTTATTATGGTACCATTCCCTCAAAATGAAGGCTTTCCAAAATATGACAAATATTTGGATTTGACCCACAAGAACATTTAAGGGAATTTTGTGCACTAAGCCTAGAGTTTATGCATGACACCACTTTTTTAATGAGATTATTCCCTACAATCCTTGGAGGGAAAGCAATGGATTGGTTTTCAAAATTACCTGGGGGTATTAGAACATTTGAAGAATTAGCCTCCAATTTTGTGACTCATTATTCATATAATATTAAACATGAAGTCACTATGCTAACTTTATATAACACTAAGCAAAGAGCGGGGGAGCCTTTTTTTAAAAATTTCAAAGATGGAGTGAAATTTCTGGTCGTTACCCTATAGGTATACCCGAGAGAGAAAAAATGGATATCTTCACGAATAATTTAAATACGGTTATGAATTATCGGTTGCAACTACAATGTCCACCCGCTTTTGAAAAGATAATTGAAAATGGGATTATAATAGAAGAAGTTTTAGTTAGAAATGGAGAGATAAATATTTACAAAGAAAATAAGGGATTTTGTAATAACCCTAAAAATGCTAACAACAACAGGGTTTCTAATAACAACAATGGATTTTGGTTGAAAAAACAAAAAAAACTTGTTAATGATGGAGTTGTGGAGGAAAAAAATCTTAAAGCTACTCCATTTAATCTCTCAAGTGGATCTAATCAAGCCAATAATATCAATAAAACATCCAATATCCCTTTCAACAACAATAATCTTTCAAAAAATCAAGAGGAAAACAAATCAAGACCTTTATTTAATCTAATACAAAGGAGGAAGTTCACACCCTTAGGTGAATCTCTTGAAAATACATTAATAACCCTCATTACCAACAAAATCATTACATTACCAGAGGCAAGACCTTATGAACGACAAGTAAAACCCTCATGGTAAAATTATGTCCATCATTTTGAATCATATAAATAAAGGGCACCAAAAAATGAATGTATGAGATTAAAGTATTTGGTTCAAGACTTGATAGATAATGGCGTGATTAAGGTAGATGGACCTCAAAATAATGAACATCATACGACATTGAAAACTCCTTTCTTGAAACATGAAAAGGGAGAATCTTTAAATTTTAACCAAAACAACAAAAGGAATAATGACAAGGTTAATTTTTTGCATACCTGTGACAATGTCGTCAATTCCTTATCAGGATATGAGAATACAATCAATGTTGTTTTTGGTTAAAGGTAATCCATCAAAAGAAACTTCCAATGTTGTAACTAGGGGGAAAGCTTTGAATATAACATTACAAGGTACTAACCCTGAAAACATTTGTCCTAATATATCATCTTCATATTCTAAACAATATAACCTTGTGGATCAGCTCAAAATGAAACCAGCACAAATCTCCATTTTAGAGTTGTTAAAACTTTCACCAAATCACAAGGAAATATTGAAAAAGATCTTGTTGAGATTACAGCCCCTAATGACTTATATGTTAATAGATTAAAAAACATGGTTGGACACCTTATTGTACGTCATTGTTTATCCTTTTTCCAAACAAGATGATATGTCATTAAAGTTGTTAACCAACTGATGGTAATGGTGATGAAGATTGAGTTCAGAAGAATACAAGCAAGAAGAATGGTTAGATCAGTTGTTAGTTTGTCATTGATGTCAAGAAATTGATTTCAGGTTTATATTAAGTTTCCATATCAATCGAAGAGGAACTTTATTGGGTAGATAATATAGATCAGACAATAATAAGGAACTATTGGTATAATTGTTTCTACTTAACATTTGATGTTGTTAAGTCAGTAAAGGAGAAAGGTCAAGTCGGTAAAGGGAACAACCTAGTTACCAAGCAGTGAAGTATTTTGTTGGAAATAATGGGAAGTATGTACTCAAAGGGGAGGGGTGAATTAGTACCTCTAAAACTTTTACTTAATTAACCTTTAACCTTATGTAATCAAATATTTTCTTTACCAATCATATCTGTTGTTCTTTCTTTATGCAGGTGATATCAATTCATAATCTTAATTGTATGTAGACATTCATAGAAACATTCATGAAAGAAATAACACATAACACAAGATATGGTAACACATAAAACCCCTGTTAGAAGGTAAAAACTATGGTGGGGATGACACCCACAAAAAATTCAATATCTGCATATTGGAAGGGATTGGTTAAGGCTTACAATTTGATCACTTCTGATGATCTACCCTGTTAGGAGTATTATGTGGAGATTGGTTAAGGTCTACTTTTTTAAGAGCTTTAGGAACACTTTTTAGTGTGCACTCGGTTAAGAGATTTACAAAGGTTGATAAACATTATCCATTGCATCACATCATTATTACATAAACATTACAAGTATTACCTCATCATAATCATATACATAAAGCATTACATCATCACATAGAATCATCACACCCATAGAAAATAAAGTATCATATAAAACATTTTCCATGCATTATCCATCTAATTAAGGCATCCATCTAAACATCTATCTATTAAAAGAATCCATAAGCATTCATACATTAGCATAAAAGTAAGTAAATGCATCTATACATACTGCATAGAAAAACACAAAAAAATGCATATAGATAAAACTATATAAAAATGCATCCATCAAATGTCTCATGACATCGTCATATATCGCCAAAATATTAAAGTCCAATGTAGAAAGACATCAAAGGAAAATAGGTCATAAGTATCCATCATGGGGGAGTACACCAATACACATCATCAAGGTACATCAATATCCTCAAAGGATATATATATATATATA
>MU226395.1:1615407-1653514 GCA_018584345.1 Thuja plicata | reverse complement strand
ATCAAGAGAAATCTAGGCATGATTGCCTCCTGAATCTATAGGATGACTTGTCAAAATTCCACCACCTGTACGTGTCCCACATGTGTGTTCACCACCTGTAGATGGCCCTACTCTTCCACCACTCCTTGATCCTATATCATTCATACATATAATTGACCCCATATCATCAAGACAACTAAGTAATCATATCAAACCAAACATCAATCAATCAATCATCTATCAATCATCCTAATCAGTCAAACATCAAATATCATCCATCCTATCTGCTCAATTGATATTTATATCAATCTCGACGAGCACATCTACCTTCTAATCTCTAGATCTTGAGGTCGAAACACCATATCCTATCATCTGACATCGGAAATACACATAAAAAAATGTTGACTTATTCATCAAAAGGCATACAATTTAGTATTTGAGACACATCAATAATCTGATCTAGCTGGGGAAATTACATTTCACATTAGTTTTTATTGAGAAATCAATCAAACTCATAAAATCATATTTTTTTTTTTAAATCATCCAAATCAGTCAAAATCATTTTGATTCCTTTCTTGAGGGGGCATACTGTCATCAGGACATAAAATCATCACAATCAGGCATCAGATTTTCTTTGAACTAACATGCTTCACACGTTGATTCAAAGAGGGTGAAATGTACACACCTAAAAATGGAAAAAGCAAATATCAATTTTTTGACGGGGTTTTGCTGACCAGGTCCGCCAACAGTCATAAGTTGTCATCGGGTTCCGGGGAAACCGGCCAACTCCGCCTGCAAAGGTTGTCCGGGGGAAATAAATCCTCTGGGCCTTCAAGCACCTGGGTGTCGGGTCACGACAGTGCGGGGCTCGGTTGGGAGAGATGACTTTTCGAGGGGGATAGCTGGTTTCTTCAACTCATCCTCTCCGAAGATTTGATAGAGTGAGGTTCTCCCTAGCGTTCTATACTTAGCAAATAAAGTGAAAAGATCCTGCAGGGTTAGAAACGCTTCATCTAACTACAGTCATGTTGAAATGTTCAGAACATCAATAATACTCTGATAAATTACACTAAATACCGAAGAAACACATAACCATCAGCTAGCATTTTATCAGTAGCGGGAGTAAAGAGTTCGTTAATCTACTTTAACATACCAGAGTAAAAGACATAAAGAACATTAAAACATGAAATACCATTAACTCATAAGCAGGAATTCCAACAACATCATTGCCAAGAATTCTTCCTTCTTTATTAATGTTCCTTCCAGCAAGCACTGGTACGTGAAACAATGACGGCTCCAGGGGAACATCTAACTATTGAGAACAGATCAATGGAGCATTGAGCTCTGCAAATTGAAAAAGAGAAATTACTTTGCTATTGCTATGGACAACAAAATCATCAATTTCGCCGACCCTTGGAAATGGGTCAATCTTCCTATTTATACCACTTTCTTCCAACCCTAACCCTATTTACATCATGTTCTAATAAAATACAATACCTGGGGGCCGGTACTACCTATGCCACCCTACAAAAGACCTGGAGATGGAATAGGTCTGCCATGTTAGAAGAATAAGACAAGAAACTACATCGGAAGAATCAGTCTCAAGAAGAGAGCCAGAGAGGAGCAGGAAGAAAGTAGGTCCCCCGGGGATCGAGGCTACATGCCTCATAAATGGAAAATGTGGCACCCTATCTCCAATGTGTCAGATGTACCTCTGAGTGGCACCTCGAGAAGACCACCCTATCATAAAACCAACTGTCGAGCCGACGCCCCTTGATGTGGCCAACTACTCTCTGACAGTCTTTATTAACCACCTCTGAAAGTGACCGGTCGGCCCCGGGGACCGGGACACGAATCGCTTTAAAGAATACAAAATTTTGGATTCAGGACTCCGGGATCCAGGAACTTACGTCCCCAAAGAATAAAGAATGCCCAACACTTGAGTTCTCCCTGGCCTCCAGAGAAAGCTCAAGGTTGCTTATTATCGTTGAAGGCCTAGAGGAGGCGGGAGATGCCATCTTCATCTATATCTTTTAGGCTGGCCCTTCTGTTCCTGGCCACTTCAACCTGTTCCCCCAGGTCTGGAACATTCTCTTTGAATTCATCATCCATCCTCGCCGCGTCATGACCCTTAAGTATCATATCGGTTAATTTCACCATCTGGGCCCCATCTATCCCCTCTAGAGATTGATACCGGGAATTCATTATCTCATCAAAACTCCCCAGAACTGAATCTTCAGGGGTATAAGTATCTGTGCTAAGGGGATCAGCCCTGGAAGCCTTTATCACAAAAGAATTGTATAAATTAGAAGAATATTTTATAGTATTTACCTTTTCTTGCAAGGACTCCACCAAGTGCTTGGTTACCTCCAATGTGAGGTCAAGTATGGAGTGTTGAGTTCTTACAAAATCAAATGACTCTTCACCCAGAATTTTGGACTCAGAAATCATGTCTTCTCCCAAGGTAAGGAGCTCTTCGAGCTCCACCTTCCATGCCTGGTAATTTTTGGCGTCACTCTCCCACTGCTCAATAAGCGCTTCTGCTTGAAGAATAACTTGCCGAGCCATGTATAAATCTAGGAGAGTGGACACCAGGAAACGCCAGGTGTTTCCTATCTGTAGGGAAATCCACTCATCCACTGCTTGGGCTTTCTTTTTTATTACTCGCAGAGAGTCTATGTCACTCTGCGATAATTCTCCTGAGGTGGAGGCCTCCGGAGGAGCGGTATTGATTGGTTAAGCCAGCTTAGTAAGTAACCCCATAAGGTTTGCGTTCTTTTCCTTTTCAGCTTTGAGCCTCTAGGCCTCTTTCTCGTATCGGGCCTCTACTGCCCTTGCTGCCTCCTTTAGCAGGTCTACCTCACCCTGCTTTCCCCGCTTGCCTAGGGATATCTCAGCAACATTGTAATCTGCGGGGTCTGCGGTTGCTTCGTCGGCGTCTAGGGGAGGTGTTTCCACAATGGCAACTGTTTCTCCGCCCGGCCCAGTTTGAAGAGTATGAACTATCTAGGCTTTCTTGGCCTTTGGCAGGGCCTGGGCTTGGGCCATCATTTCGGCCAAGGAGAGAGGAATCACAGGGTTGGACTGAGCCTTTCTTTTCCTTCTCTCTACCAGCCATTGAGGGGGGAGGGGTGGCCTTCCTGCCAGAATTTGTTCCCTTGATTCTTCGCTGGTGTTTTGTGGTTGTGACTCCTCGGTGGCATGGACCTCATCCGTCCTTCCTACCTTGACTTCCTTTGCAACAATATTTTCTTTATCAACCCCCATCTCCTCAGCCTTGTCCTGTATGTCTATTGCTGGGTCTGGACCTTGGTAGGCTTCTTTGGGGATTTCTTCTTCAAGTTTTTCTTCTTCTTCTGCAGGGTTTCTTCCTCTGTCGGCAGTAGGGGAGGTATCGGGCCGAGATTCAGATTTTGGGCTGCTATGATAACCTACCCGAAGGTTGCTCCCGGGAGTGGCCCCTGGAATGTGGCGGCTGGGGTTATGGTTATTCTTGAAGGTCCAGTTCCCCCGACGGATTCCATTTGTCTGCCTTGCTTTAGTTGGTCCACTCCTGGACCTTGCATCTCTTGAGCCCTGGGGATAATCTCCGTTTCTTGCTCATTTTTTTCTGCCTCCTACTCCTGTGCAGGTTCTTGTTCCAAGTCTTCTCATTCTGCAGCATCTTGTTCTGTCTCCGGGACTTCTATCTCCGCTTGTGTATTATCCCCTTGCAGATTTCTAAACTCATCGGTTGCAAATACATCAAACTCCTCTTTCGGAGGGGGACTGGCTGGGACCTCTGCGGGTTCTACTTCTTTCTCCGGTTTTGGGGACCTGGAAGAAAGGACCTCAACTTTTTGGGGTTGGGACGTACCTAACCCCAGCTCTGCCTTAGGCTTCTTATTAAGCCTCTTCCTTCTGCGGGTAATCAAAGGTGGCCCCGCATCAGCTATTGCTGCCGCTTCCATGGGATCCACCCTCATTGCCTTCACCATTAGGGCTACCAGCGACAGGGAGGAAGAGGGACAAATTGGTCTGGCCATGAGCGGCGAAATGGCCAGCCTCATTATTAACTGCTCCCTCATCTGCTGGGAGGCTGCCACAGATTGCTTGATCTGCTCCTGTATAGGGAATTCTTGCGCGGGAGGCATCGTGTCTATCCCTTTTCCCTTATCTGTGCCTTGTGAAGAAGTCCCGGCCCCCGGGGTCAATTTGGGTCCCGGCTGTGGTGTTAACTTTGGCACCGGTCGGGGAGCTTGACGAATACTCCCGGGGCACACCCTCTTGAAATAGGCGTGACTTTGCTCGACCACCTCCCTAGTGAAGTCTTCGATCATGGGCCCCTCCTGGGCGGCCCAATCCATTGCTGGCAGAGCCATTTTATCGATCCCCTTGGCCTTGTACTGGGGGTTGATGGTGGGGGCGATGTCCAAGAAATTCTCCGGGAACCTCCGGAGTATTAAGAGTTGCATCATTCCGGCCGTCATCCTGACATAGTGCCAGCTTTGCACCTCCACATCATCTTGGCAATCTGCCCAGAAGTCCTCCATATGTATATGATGGGGCTCTGAAGCCCAGGGCAGTGCCGTTGCTATTTTCCCATGCGGATCAAAGTTCTTCCGCACCAGATAGAATTCCTGCAAGTTATAACTTTTTAGCTCATTGTCTACCTCCTTCGCGGCGGCCAGACTGCAGGTGTAATTCCCACAGGTGATTGGGAATGGAATGTTGGGTATCTTTTTAAGGGCGAAGAGGGTATGCACCTCCATCAGCTGCCTGCAGTATTCCAAAAGCACAATCTTGTCCCCACAGTGTTTGGGCAACAAGTAGGGTTTTCGGGAGAAGCCGGTGACCCTAATGTATGTATGCTATTGGAATTGAATATAATAATATCTATAATTTTGGACCAAGTTCATCGCCTCTGAGGACAGGCGGTATCCGGCATCCCGGGTGGGGGTAAGCAGATGGTAGTAAACGAACAAGTCATTTACCTGACAGAAACTGGGGAAGCTGGCCTCCCATTGAATCTGTGGGAAATGGTCCCACAGTGCTTTTTGTTCCGCGCCGATCCCGAGCACGCCATCTGTAAGTAGGCCATTGGAGTGGGGCCTCTGTTGTGCTACGGCCCATAAGACATAAGAAGGCATATAGAACTTCTTCTTCCTGTCCAGCTGAAGAAACTGGGAGTCGACGTGATTAGAGATTATTGCGGCCCAGTTGAAGAATTCTCCCTTGGTGGAGATGTTGAGGAGGAAATAGTACATCCATTTGGAAAACTCCTAGGCGAAGGGCTTCTCAAATACCCGGGCTAATGCTATTATCCCCATCTGGATGCTCTCCTTGAATTTCGAGCGGGGCATTTCTATCTTCATCCTCTTTAGGTCCCTCTTTGGGGCCTTCAGCCATTGGGTATTCATGTACACCCAGGCAGCATCCTCCAGTTGTGTAAATTGAGTCAAGGCATCAGTCCTTGTAACTATTGTGGCTCTGTCGAATTGTGGGATTCCTAATCCCGCCTGGAATGTGTCTGGGTCGAGGGATACCAGAGGAGTGGGGTATCCTGTGGGTTCCGTGGCTGCAAGCATAACAGCCCGAATGGAGGAGTTATAGTTGGCCGCTAGCGTCAGGATAAGCTCCAGAGACTGCACGGAGCACGGGAAGCAAGCTGCCCGGAGGATTTTGGAACCCCCGATGTTGATCGCTAATTGATCTCCAGCTTGTCGCTGGATGTGCATCACTTTTACCAAGGCTTGCATCTCTGCCCACGTTCCGACGCTAGTGTCAGTTATAAGTTTAACCTTGCACTCAATCTTTGATCCCGTAATGACGTTGTTCTACATGAACTTCATGGTGAGGGGCAGTTTCTCCAGAGCCCTTTCCATTTTTGATTTTACAGCTGCCCTGGTGGTCATTGAGGGAAGTTCTAGACTTCCAGGCGGAGAGGATGCGGATGCTTCAAACATGATTGATAAATGAACTTCGGGAACCTGCAAGGCAGAGTGACCGTCAGAATATTTTTATCAAAATAAAATAGTTACTCTGGGGTCTGGAGATCTTACCACCGCGACGTTTGCTTTTCCTGAAAAGTTAGTTTCATGCAAAGATACCCAAAAAGCAAAACACATCGTAAACTTAAAAAAAACTTCATTAAACATCCGGGCCCGAGGATCTTATCACACTAGGTGAAGACACAGGATGGATGGTGGTAAGAGGCCTGAAGCCTGGGGAAATGACCGTTAGCAAGAATATGTAAAAAGCCAAGTCACCACGCCTACGTGGGTGCCACATGCGGAGGTATTAAATGGAAGTTATGGCAATGATGGTGGAGCCAACTGTCTAAACACACGAAAAGGGAAGGCCACTTGGCTTTGATTGATTATGCGCATGGGATATAAATGAGGTTCTGACAAACTTCATGGAGGAGAGAGAAAACTCCCTATTTGAGACCAGCTGAGAGCCGAGCTTCAAACAGGTGGTTTTCTGCCTCGAAGCGAGCTCGGAGGCAGAAAACCAGACACAGAGGTGACTCGACCAGCTCGCTTAGCCACCCAAAAGGATATACATGGATCTGAGGGATATATATAGACTATGTATAGCCATGCACACATATATACATGAATATACAATGCGAAATGATGCCCGCGGGAAAACCAGACAAGGCAAAAACATATATATAACTATTTACAAACTTTACAGAGAGACCACCTTTGCGCAGAGGGCGAACAACCCTCTGGCAGAGCCGACCCACCAACGGGCGGCAGAACCAGAAGACAACAAACTAGACACAACAGAGAAACAAGACAAAATAGGGCAAACAAAAACCAAACAGAACCAAAGAAAACCAGAGAGCGGAAGCAAAAATAGAGAAACGGAAAAGCGGAAACACCTACCTGAAAACGCAGAAGGCGGAGGAAAGGGAGGATTTACCGCGCGAGCTTGAGTTGCCGAACTGTCAGAGCCACCACCACGAAGCACTTGCAATTGCCTGAGAATGACAGAAGATGTTAAGCGTTGATTACCATAAACTTTCTGTAAATGCTATGTTAATCGCTTTTGAAATTGCTCTCTAATTCGCTCTAAGTGCTCAAAGGTTTTAATCATGGTAAATGTGAAAGTGACAGATAATCTGTATTTATACCCGCGGTAAAAAGGTAATCCTCCTCCTTCCGGCGATCTCCAGATAAGAAAAACCTCCAGAATCTGAGCCCGGGGATTCCTCATGATAATATCCTTAAGAACATCATGATAAATAATCCCGGAGTCCGGAATCCAGTTTCCAACAAAAGGCAACCTCCAGGACCGGAGTCCCAGAGACAGAAAGCAAACAAACAAGACACAACACTGGGGAAGAAAACCCCAGAGAAAAGAGAACAAAAAGGGAAAGAAAGACAAGGCAAAGCCGCAAGCAAAAAAAACAAAAAGGGGGACCTAACATTTTGCACACAAAATGTAGGGATGGGGATGCAGGGCATAACAAATGGCGAATATCTGGGACAAATGCCTGAGAGCATTTGAGAACTATAGAATCTCTGGTTAGAAAAACTGGAACAGGCCACCCATCGGAGTGTTTGACAGGAAAAGAGAAACATATCTGAGAGAATCCAACCACGCAGGAGTCAGTCCGTAGTCCTTCATCAGTGGTGTCGTGTGTGCTTTGGAAAGAAATCAAGCCGATGACCTTTGGGAGAAAAAGAGAAGAGGCACTAATTACATCGAACCAGTCGTTCATTCGCTTGTTTCCCTTGAAGACCGTAGTTCTATCCCAGCTTTCCTCTGGTTATTTTATTTATTTCAGGGTGGGGGAAGGCGGTACTTCTTTCACCATTAAGTTTAAGCTTAGCTAAATTTAATGGCGGTACTTCTTTCACCTATCCACCTATATTTAGATTGTTCGAAGAGGGGATAAAACTCTGGACCTGGAAAGAATTTCTTAAAATTTCAGACCTGGGTCAATTAATTAGTACAATCGATCTATCCTTGGTGTGTCTGATTACTTGTTCCTTATATTATTATTTGTTCACTGATCGCCAGATTCCCAGAGAGAACACCCAATGGAGATTCCTCAAAATGTGCCATAACCCGTGAAACGAACCCCGGAGACCGGGCCAACTCCACCGTGCTAAAGACAGATTCTAAAGTTGGCCATGCCGTAGACATTATACCGGAAACCAAAGTTATGCAAAGCATTCCAATTCCTGCAAGACAGAACAAAACACCAGGGCTGAAAGGAAACCGAAAACAAAAACAAAAATGATGAAAGGAGACTGTCCCGGAGGACAGCTGACAAGGCTACTTACAAGGCAGGGTACCTCGCCCGAGGCACCCGGAGGGGATATTTACAAGCAGAAAGCTTTACATATAATACAACTTAGGACGAACTTACCCTACTCGAAATAGTGTTTAAGAAACTATCCATTAACGGGCAATGCGGCAGGTTCCCCAGTCAAGGTGTTAAGGTGGTAAGTGTTTGCCCCGCAGACTTCTGAGATTAGGTATGGTCCAAGCCAGAGCCGCTGGAATTTGGTATGCTTTCCTTTCTTCTCTCAGGCCTTGTCCCACAACAGGACCAGATCCGAGATCTAAAAATCCTTATATTGGGCTCTCCTGTCAAACCATCTTTTTACCACTGCTTGATGACGCGCAAAATGTTCAAGGGCTGCGTCTCATTGTTCCTCCATTCGCATCAGGTTTAAGAGCCGAACCTCCACTATGTTGTCCCTGTTGCTAAATTCCTATATGAACTGTAAAAATGGGATTTGTAAATAGACTGGGAATACAGGGTTCTGGCCATAAACCAGATGGAACGGTGATGTTCCCAGGGTGGCCTTGACGCGAATGCGATCCGCCCAGAGGGCGAATTTCAACTTTTGGTGCCAATCCTGGGGATTTTGTTCTAACTGGTGTTTGATCACTTCAAGTAGATTTTTATTTGTTGATTCATCAACACCATTTCCCTGGGGATAATAGTTGCTAGAGAACTTCAGAGTGATCCTCTGATTGTAGGTCCATTCGAGTAACTGTGCCAAAGAAAAGGTCGGACCATTGTCACATACCAAAGCAAAGGGCATCCCAAACCTTGTAACGATGTTTTCTTCCAAGAACTTGATAACTACGTCCACCGTGTTATTTTTGCAAGGTATAGCTTCAGACCACCGAGTGTAGTAATCAGTGGCAGTAAGAATGTATCGGTGGTTGGCAGACGAGTTGGGGTTGATTTCCTTGATGAAGTCGAATGCCCATTGGGAAAATGGTCTAGCCTTGTATACGGGTTGTAAAGGCATAGCTGGGTTATGCTCACGATGCGCTGTGGTTTGGCAAGTATAGCATTTCCTTACATGAGTGTAGATGTCCTTGAATATATAGGGCCAATAATACCCAGCCTGAAGGATCTGATGGGCAGTGGTGTCGGCTGAGCCATGCCCTGTGCCAAACTGTCCGTGGAATTCGTCGATCATTCTTACAGCTTGGTTTTTGTCGATGCACTGGAGGTACACCCCCTCATAATTTCTATGGTAAAGCACAGAGTTTTTGATCATGAAGTGTGCACTTTTCATCTATAGAGCGCGATGTTTGTGGGGAGGTAACCCCTCCAGACATTTGTTGTTTAGTAATAAGTATACCAAATCGGTATACCACGGGTCTTGGGTGATGGACTCCACTATGTAAGTTTGACATTCTATGCGGGGAGTCTCTTCTGCCATCGCCCGACTTAGTCCTTGGCCCCGGACTATCTTCATGGGCTGCATTTCTAAGTCATATTCCTGGAGGATGGCCATCCCTTTCCCCCATCTTTTGCCTAATTCACTTTGCATCAGCAGAGATTTGATAGCCTGGTCTGGAATGATAGCATGTACTTTGCTCCGGAGAATATAATGCCAGAATTTATTCACAGCCTGAACTAGAGCAAAGGCCTGTTTATCTAGTGGTGAATATCAGACTTTGGCATTCTTGAAGGGGGAACTCATGAAAGCTATTGGTCATTCCTCTCCTTCAACCTTTTGGGTCAACACTACCGCAGCGGAATGCGGCGAAGCAAACAAGTAAATGTAAAACGGAAGGGAGTAGTCCAGACTAGCCAGGACAGGTGCTTCCGTGATTGTCTGTTTGATTTGGGCGAATGCCCATTTTGCTTTAGTGCTCCACTCAATCTTAGTATCCTTTTTCATCATCTCGTTGAGTGGTTTAACTATTTCTGTGAATCCTGTGATGAATCGTCGTATGAAGTTGATCTTTCCAAAAAAGGATCGCATCTCTTTCTTGCTGCCAGGCATCTGCAGATTCAGCAATGCTTCGACTCTATCAGGGTCTATGGATATACCCTTCTCAGAGACAATATGCCCAAGCAACTTCCCTTCGGTGACCCCGAATATGCACTTCTTGGGGTTGAGGGATATTCCATACCTGCGACATCTTTTGCATATCTAGGCAAGATGGGTGGCATGGTCACACCTATCCCAGGAAAAGATGGTCAAATCATCCATATAGATGATTATGCACCAATTTATGAGGCCCTCGAACGCAATGTCCATGGCCTTTTGAAATGTAGCCCCTGCATTGATCAAACCAAAGGGCATTCTCCTATACGCAAACGTTCCCCACTTAGTGGTAAACACTATTTTCTCTCTGTCCTCATACTTGACCATGACCTGGTTGTACCCCGAATATCCATCCAAGAAGGCCATCATCTGAGATCCATTTACTATCTGCAACACCTCGTCCAACAAGGGGAGAGGGTGATTATCTTTTTTAGAGGCCTTGTTCAAGTTTCAGAAATCCACGCAAAGGCGGATCTCACCGTTCTTCTTCCTTACGGGGACTAAGTTGGCAACCCATGTAGTGTGCCGGATTGGGAAGATTATCCGGGCTGACAGCAATTTTTCTACTTCTTGACGAATTAGAGGCTCTATTAGGGGGTTGACTGGTCTTTGATTTTGTCGGAAGGGCTTAGCATCAGGCCTCAGGGGAATGGTGTGGGTCATGATGGATGTATCATATGTCTTTGAGTCTTCATAACCCCAGGAAATTACATCAATGTATTCTCAGAGAACCGCGAGAATCTTTTCCTTTTTCGCAGGGGAGTAGGAGGTACCAATGTGAATGAAATTTTCTTCACCGGGCTGGCCAATGTTAACCTTTTCAAATTTTCCTCCCTTAGGGGAGGATGACACCTTCTCACGGGCCCGTGGGTCCGAGTCAAAGATTCATTCCAATGCAACCATCCCCTTTGGGATGGTGTTAGTGGGCAATTTCATGATCCCATCATCTTCGTCACCCTGCCCAGTATCGTCATGGTCTCGTTCCTCCACTATCTGATCCTCAAAGACACCAACATTCGCAATGAAGGCCAAGATGTGTTGATCATCCTCAAAAACCTGAAAGTGGGTGACATTATCTGGAATGGACGGGGTGGGGACCATTTTGACTGAAAATATCCAGAGTCGGGAGTCGTCCATTGGCTCAAGTGTGCTGGCAGAAACGGCAAGGGCATCCGGGACATAGTTTCGTCGTCGGGGAATGAGGTCAATGCCAAAGGCATCGAAGTCTTCGATAAGGCTCCAAGCCCGGTTGTGGTAAGCAGCTAGCCTTTTATCGTGACATGTATATTGACTCCAGACTTGTTTAACAACCAATTATGAATCACCCAGAGCCCAAAGGCGGGTGATACCTTTACTTAATGTGAATAAGAGTCCAAGGACCAAAGCCTCATACTCTATGACATTGTTTGTACAGTTAAATTACAGCCTATAGGACGTGAGGAATGACTTCCCTCGCGGGTTGATTAGTTCCACCCCAGCCCCACAGCCTTTTTTGGATCAGGACCCATCAAACTTCAGGGTCCATAAGTCATTGTTTGTAATCTGGGGCCGGGGAGGAGGAGTCTTCTTTAGATTATTGCTGGGGGACTTGGGGACCCCTTCCCGGACTACCGACGTGAAAGTGGATTTTACCCCCGGAGGTGTTTGGGTTTGGGATTCCCTAGGAGATGGCACCAGAGGCGTGCATCCCGTAGGGGCACTGGGTCCTGGGGGATCAGTTGCATGTTGCTTGTTCCGAAGGGTGTCAAGGTGTCGATTAGCAATCGAGAGACATGGCCCACACTCAAGTTTTGAATGTTTCTGGTAGTGTACTCGGCACCAAGTGTCAGACAGGAGTGTGGGAAGAGTTGTTGTGGGGTCTTGAGAGTTTACCTCAGTTCTCATCTTCTTTTCAAGGTCTTGGGCTCTTTGTAGTACGGCGGGATCTTCTCCAGGGATGAAATCAAATGTTAAAATTTCAAAAGGTTTGTACACCCCAGAGAAGTCTCAGAGAAAAAGATCTCATTGACCCTCCCAACTTTAGTGAGGGCCTGTTTCATCTGGGGCTCGCTTTCGACCCAGATTTTATTTGATTATCCTTCCCACGGAAGCCACAAGTGGGTGAAGTCAGTCAAAAAGTATCCATTCAAGGACTTAGACCAATTCTGACTTAGTAACATCCTGTAAGTCTCTGGGATGTCCACCACTTGGACGTCAATGATACTGGCTATCCTGGGGTCCTGGATAAGATGTATCTGGATGTTCTTTAATTCCCCCACCATTTTTACAACAGTCTTATCCAACTGGATCACTGCACCATTAGATGGGGTGGGGTGGAATCCGAGCTTCTGACAAATAGATAGGGGCATGATATTACCTGAAGCTCCAGAGTCCACTAGGAAATTATGTATATTCTTACCATGTATATTCAGGCCTAGTAAGAAGGGAGGATCCTCATTGTTCCCCTGGAAGATAGCCGCATTAGCATCTTTGAATGACACAGTCTTGGGCGGGCGGCTGATGGCTTCCGAGTTCCCTAAGAGCTTCAGAAGAGACTTCTTCTACTCAGGACAGTTCAACAAAACCTCCATCAAGGTCATGGAGGTAGTGGTCTGTTCTAATGCTTTCATGATGTCAAATCTTCCTCCCGAGAACTGACGATTTTCCTCCGTGAGGTCTTTTGCTTGGTTAGAGCTAGGACCTTTTGGAGGTGCGGGTCGGTCAGTCGTGTTGTTCCGGGGAGGAGGAGTATCTTTGGTATGGGGTGCAAGCGTGTAAAATGGTCCTTTACCAACCTGACTCTGAGTATTGTATGGAGTTCGTGGGTTAGAAAAGGCGTTGGCCTTGAAAGGCGGAATAGATTCGTCAAAGAATCCCTACAATTCAGATTCTTCTTCATCTTCTCCGAAAGTCCCGAAGAAAATGGTGTCACAAGTGAAGGCACTGTGGGTTGTTTCCTAGACAGGAGGCTTTGGAGGGGTAGTATCATGTGATTGTTGCCTGTCCAGTTGGGAGATCATGATGACCTTCTCCAAAGTTGCGCAATTTACCTCGTTGTGTGAACCCGTATCATGCAATCTACCCCAGTTAGTCATGGGCTGGAAATTTGCGACTGGCGTAAAATGTGATGGTCCAGCACCATTTTAGTTGGTGTTTTGGTTCGGAGGTGGGCCTCTGGTGTTTGCGTTGTTATTCCATTGCTGCTGATTGGGCCTAGGCCCATTGTTGAAGTTTCTCCCTCCAGCATTGTTGTTTTGTTGGCCGAAGAAAATGTTTCCCCTCTGGGAATTTGAATTATGGGGCGCGTAGGACCTCTCCTTTAGTTGGCCCATGTCCATGGTCAAGGTGGACAACATTCGCCAGAGGGATTCAACCTCGGCAGTCAACTGAGTGTTTATGTCATAATGTGACAGTTGTTACTATTGTTGGCTTCCTGGGAAGGCAGCAATATTAGCCAGAGTCGAGGGTGGCAATCCTCCAGTCACAGACGACTGGAAAAAGGGCACTCTGGATGATTGTGTCTGAGTCTGTTGTGCCTGCTACGGCTGATTCCAAGGGAAGACTTCCAGACCTGGTGTTATCTGGGTCTGGATTGGGTAAACATACCGCGCCTATTGGTCTATCAAGGGTGGCAGAGGATTCATTGCTATCAAAGGGGCGCCTATTGCCAGATTGGGGTTGTAGCCCCCGGCATATGCAGTTCTGCCAGGAATCATGTTGAAAGGCGTGCTCTGCCCAATCCCACCCAGGGATTTGTTAAGACCGCGGGACAGCTCTAAGGCTAGGTTGTAGACTTTTGCCAAGGTGTCTCGGTCGCCCACGGCGGTTGTTCTCCAAAGGAGAGTGGCAACAAAAGGGTCCATCGCGTTGAGGTAGGTTTGTATGGTTACGTCTGGAGATGGGATAAAAGGGCCCGTGCACCGCTTCAGAGCGCGCTAGAACCTATGGTTGAATGCTGCAAGAGGTTCATTGGGTTCCTTTCTGATGGAGATGAACTGGCTGTGGGACCAGGCTGGGTCCACATGCACGTGAAAGGAAGCCAGAAAGGCGTCCTCCATATCCTGCCAAGTGTTGATGGAGTTGGCAGGCAAGTTAAGGTACCAGGTCAACTCGCTTTGTCCTAGGGACAAGGGGAACATACGGGTCACAACATCTTCATGTTGGATCCGATGTCGATTCATTGCATCTTTGTATGTCTGTAAGTGTTCCTCTATGGTCTGTGAGCCTAGGTGCTCATATCATGGGTAGATCTTCTCCGGGTGAGAGGGTAAATCATTGGTTGTGCCCGAAAAAGTGCCCATTGGGGACCCGGTGTTTCTGAAATATGCAGCCATTGGGGGAATTATATGTTGGGTGGTTTGGGTACTGGTTCCCGGGACTGTCTAGGGAGTTTGAGTATTCAGGGGTATGGTAGATCCCCAGATAATAGTGGCTGGTATGATTTTCGAGGTCCATTTCTTTCGAGCAGGGGGCTCGAGTTCGACAAACTTTCTAGGATTCGGGGCAGACCTAAGGACTCTTTCAAATTTTGCTGGGGAGAAAGATCCAATCCCACTGAAGGCTTGCCTCCTAAAACTACCACTCGGGGAACCCTCAGAAGGTGTAAAATTGGAATCTTGGGAGGGGGATGAGTTCATGCCCTCCTTCTAGTGCCAGTTTCTATTGACGGGGTTTTGCTGACTGGGTCCGCCAACAGTCATAAGTTTTCACTAGGTTCCGGGGAAACCGGCCAACTCCGCCTGCAAAGGTTGTCCGAGGGAAATAAATCCTCTGGGCCTTCAAGCACCTAGGTGTCAGGTCACGACGGTGCGGGGCTCGGTTGGGAGAGATGACTTTTCAAGGGGGATAGCTGGTTTCTTCAACTCATCCTCTCTGGAGATTCGATAGAGTGAGGTTCTCCCTAGCGTTCTATACTTAGCAAATAAAGTGAAAAGATCCTGTAGGGTTAGAAACGCTTCATCTAACTACAGTCATGTTGAAATGTCTGGAACATCAATAATACTCTGATAAATTACACTAAATACCGAAGAAACACATAACCATCAGCTAGCATTTTATCAGTAGCGGGAGTAAAGAGTTCGTTAATCTACTTTAACATACCAGAGTAAAAGACATAAAGAACATTAAAACATGAAATACCATTAACTCAGAAGCAGGAATGCCAACAACATCATTGCTAAGAATTCTTCCTTCTTTATTAATGTTCCTTCCAGCAAGCATTGGTGTGTGAAACAATGGCGGCTCCAGGGGAGCATCTAACTATTGAGAACAGATCAATGAAGCATTGAGCTCTACAACTTGAAAAAGATAAATTACTTTTCTATTGCTATGGAAAACAAAATCATCAATTTTTTCAACCCTTGGAAATGGGTCGATCTGCCTATTTATACAAATTTCTTCCAACCCTAACCCTATTTACATCATGTTCCAATAAAATACAATACCTGGGGGCCGGTACTACCTGCGCCACACTACAAAAGACCTGGAGACAGAATAGGTCTGCCATGTCATAAGAATAAGACAAGAAACTACATTGGAAGAATCGGTCTCGAGAAGAGAGCTAGAGAGGAGCAGGAAGAAAGTAGGTCACCCGGGGACCGAAGCTACATGCCTCATAAATGGGAAATGCGGTGCCCTATCTCCAATGTGCTAGATGTACCTCTGAGCGGTGCCTCGAGAAGACCACCCTGTCAGAAAACCAACTGCCGAGCCGATGCCCCTTGATGTGGCCAACTACTCTCTGATAGTCTTTATTAACCACCTCTAAAAGTGACCGGTCGGCCCCGGGGACCGGGACACGAATCACTTTAAAGAATACAAAATTTTGGATCCAAGACTCTAGGATCCGGGAACTTACATCCCCAAAGAATGTCGAACACTTGAGTTCTCCCCGGCCTCCGAAGAAAGCTCAAGGTTGCTTATTATCGTTGAAGGCCTGGAGGAGGCGGGAGATGCCATCTTCATCTATATCTTTTAGGCTGGCCCTTCTGTGCCTGGCCACTTCAACCTGTTCCCCCAGGTCCAGAACATTCTCTTTGAATTCATCAGCCATCCTCGCCGCGTCATGACCCTTAAGTATCATATCGGTTAATTTCACCATCTGGGCCCCATCTATCCCCTCTGGGGATTGATACCGAGAATTCATTATCTCATCAAAACTCCCCAAAACTGAATCTTCAGGGGTATAAGTATCTGTGCTAAGGTGATCAGCCCCGGAAGCCTTTATCACAAAAGACATGTATAAATTAGAAGAATATTTTACAGTATTTACCTTTTCTTGCAAGGACTCCACCAGTTGCTTGGTTACCTCCAATGTGAGGTCAAGTCTAGAGTGTTGAGTTCATACAAAATCAAATGACTCTTCACCCAGAATTTCAGACTCAGAAATCATGTCTTCTCCCAAGGTAAGGAGCTCTTCGAGCTCCACCTTCCATGCTTGGTAATTTTCAGCATCACTCTCCCACTACTCAATAAGCGCTTTCACTTGAAGAATAACTTGTCAGGCCGTGTATAAATCTGGGAGAGTGGACACCAGGAAACGCTGGGTGTTTCCTATCTGCAGGGCGATCCACTCGTCCACTGCTTGGGCTTTCTTTTTCATTACTCACAGGGAGTCTATGTCACTCTGTGGTAATTCTCCTGAGGTGGAGGCCTCCGGAGGAGTGGTATTGATTGGTCGAGCCAGCTCAATAAGTAACCCCATAAGGTTTGCATTCTTTTCCTTTTCAGCTTTGAGCCTCTGGGCCTCTTTCTCGTATCGGGCCTCTACTACCCTTGCTGCCTCCTTTAGCAGGTCTACCTCACCCTGCTTTCCCTGCTTGCCTAGGGATACCTCAGCAACATTGTAATTTGTGGGGTTCGCGGTTGCTTTGTCGGTGTCTAGGGGAGGCGTTGCCACAATGGCAATTGTTTCTCCGTCCGGCCCAGTTCGATGAGTATGAACTGTCTGGGCTTTCTTGGCCTTTGGCGGGGCCTGGGCTTGGGCCATCATTTCGGCCAAGGAGACAGGAATCACAGGGTTGGACTGAGCCTTTCTTTTCCTGCTTTCTACCAGCCACTGAGGGGGGAGGGGTGGCCTTCCTTCCAGAATTTGTTCCCTTGATTCTTCCCCAGTGTTTTGTGGCTACGACTCCTCGGTGGCATGGACCTCATCCATCCTTCCTGCCTCGACTTCCTCTGCAACAATATTTTCTTTATCAACCCCCATCTCCTCAGCCTTGTCCTGTATGTCTATTGCTGGGTCTGGACCTTGGTAGGCTTCTTCGGGGATTTCTTCTTCAAGTTGTTCTTCTTCTTCTGCCAGGATTTCTTCCTCTGTCGGTAGTAGGGGAGGTATCAGGCCGAGATTCAGAGTTTGGGCTACTGTGATAACCTACCCGAAGGTTGCTCTAGGGAGTGGCCCCTGGAACGTGGTGGCTGGGGTTATGGTTATTCCTGAAGGTCTGGTTCCCCCAATGGATGCCATTTTTCCGCCTTGCTTTAGTTGGTCCACTCCCAGACCTTGCATCTCTTGAGCCCCGGGGATAATCTCTGGTTCTGGCTCATTTTCTTCTGCCTCCTTCTCTTGTGCAGGTTCTTGTTCCAAGTCTTCTTGGTCTGCAGCCTCTTGTTTTGTCTCCGCTTGTGTATTGTCCCCTTGCAGATTTCTAAACTCATCGGTTGCAAATACATCAAACTCCTCTTCTGGAGGGGGACTGGCTGGGACCTTTGCGGGTTCTGCTTCTTTCTCCGGTTTCGGGGAACTAGAAGAAAGGACCTCAACTTGTTGGGGTTGGGACGTACCTAACCCCGGCTCTACCTTAGGCTTCTTATTAAGCCTCTTCCTTTTGCGGGTAATCAAAGGTGGCCCCGCATCGGCTATTGCTACCGCTTCTATGGGATCCACCCCCATTGCCTTCACCATTAGGGCTGCCAGCGACGGGGAGGAAGAGGGACTAATTGGTCTGGCCATGAGCGGGGGAGTGGCTAGCCTCATTATTAACTGCTCCCTCATTTATTGGGAGGCTACCACAGATTGCTTGATCTGCTCCTGTATAGGGACTTCTTGCACAGGAGGCGTCGTGTCTATCCCTTTTCCCTTATCTGCGCCCTGTGAAGAAGTCCCAGCCCCTGGGGTATATTTAGGTCCCGACTGTGGTGTTAACTTTGGCACCGGTTGGGGAGCTTGACAAATACTCCCAAGACACACCCTCTTGAAATAGGCGTGACTTCGCTCGACCACCTCCCTAGTGAAGTCTTCGATCGTGGGCCCCTCCTGGGCGGCCCAATCCATTGCTGGCAGAGCCATTTTATCAATCCCCTTGGCCTTGTACTGGGGGTCGATGGTGGGGGCGATGTTCGAGAAATTCTTCGAGAACCTCTGGAGTCTTAACAGTTGCATCATTCCGGCTGTCATCCTGACATAGTGCCGGCTTCGCACCTTCACATCATCTTGGCAATCTGCCCAGAAGTCCTCCATATGTATATGATGGGGCTCTGAAGCCCGGGGCAGTGTCGTTGCTATTTTTCCATGAGGATCAAAGTTCTTCCGCGCCAGATAGAATTCTTACAAGTTATAAGTTTTTAGCTCATTGTTTGCCTCCTTCGCAGCGGCCAGACTGCAGGTGTAATTCCCACAGGTGATTGGGAATGGAATGTTGGGTATCTTTTTAAGGGCGAAGAGGGTATGCACCTCCATCATCTGCCTGCAGTATTCCAAAAGCACAATCTTGTCCCCATAATGTTTGGGCAACAAGTAGGGTTTCCCAGAGAAGCCAACGACCCTAATATATGTATGCTGTTGGAATTGAATATAATAATGTCCATAATTTTGGACCAAGTTCATCGCCTCTGAGGACAGGCAGTATCCGGCATCCTGGGTGGGGGTAAGCAGATGGTAGTAAACGAATGAGTCATTTACCCGGCAGAAACTGGGGAAGCTGGCCTCCCATTGAATCTATGGGAAATGGTCCCACGGTGCTTTTTGTTCTGGGCCAATCCCGAGCACGCCATCTGTAAGTAGGCCGTTGGAGTGGGGCCTCTATTGTGCTAGGGCCCAGAAGACATAAGAAGACATATAGAACTTCTTCTTCCTATCCAGCTGAAGAAACTGGGAGTCGACGTGATTAGAGATTATTGCGGCCCAGTCGAAGAATTCTCCCTTGGTGGAGATACCGAGGAGGAAATAGTACATCCATTTGGCAAACTCCTAGGCAGAGGGCTGCCCAAATACCCGGGCTAATGTTATTATCCCCATCTAGATGCTCTCCTTGAATTCTGAGCGGGGGATTTCTATCTTCATCCTCTTTGGGTCCCTCTTTAGGGCCTTAAGCCAGTGGGTATTCATGTACACCCGGGCAGCATCCTCCAGTTGTGTTAATTGAGCCAAGGCATCAGTCCTTGTAACTACTGTGGCTCTGTCGAATTGTTGGATTCCTAATCCCGCCTGGAATGTGTCTAGGTCGAGGGATACCAGAGGAGTGGGGTACCCTGTGGGTTCCATGGCTGCAAGCATAACAGCCCGAATGGAGGAGTTGTAGTTGACCGCTAGCGTCAGGATAAGCTCCGGAGACTGCACGGAGCATGGGAAGCAAGCTGCCCGGAGGATTTTGGAACCCCCAACGTTGATCGCTAATTGATCTCCAGCTTGTCACTGGATGTGCATCACTTTTACCAAGGCCTGCATCTCTGCCCACATTCTGACGCTGGTGTCGGTTATAATTTTAACCTTGGACTCAATCTTTGAGACCGTAATGATGTTGTTTTGCACAAACTTCATGGTGAGGGGCATTTTCTCCAGGGCCCTTTCCATTTTGGATTTTACAGCTGCCCTGGTGGTCGTTGAGGGAAGTTCTGGACTTCCGGGCGGAGAGGATGCGGATGCTTCAGACATGATTGATAGATGAACTCTGGGAACTTGCAAGGCAGAGCGACCGTCAGATGTTTTTATCAAAATAAAATAGTTACTCCGGGGTCCAGAGATCTTACCACCGTGACGTTTGCTTTTCCTGAAAATTTAGTTTCATGCAAAGATACCCAAAAATCAAAACACATCGTAAAGTTAAAAAAAACTTCATTAAACATCCGGGCCCGGGGATCTTATCACACTAGGTGAAGACACAGGATGGATGGTGGTAAGAGACCTGAAGCCCGGGGAAATGACCATTAGCAAGAATATGTAAAAAGCCAAGTCACCACGCCCACGTGGGCGCCACGTGCGGAGGTATTAAATGGAAGTTATGGCGATGACGGCGGAGCCAACTGTCTGAACACGCGAAAAGAGAAGGCCACTTGGCTCTGATTGATTGTGCGCATGGGATATAAATGAGGTTCTGACAGACTTCATGGAGGAGAGAGAAAACTTCCTGTTTGAAACCAGCCGAGAGCCGAGCTTCAAACAGATGGTTTTCTACCTCGAAGCGAGCTTGGAGGCAGAAAACCAGACACAGAGGTGACTCGACCAGCTCGCTTAGCCACTTGAAAGGATATACATGGAGCTGAGGGATATATATAGACTATGTACAGCCATGCATGCATATATACATGAATATACAATGTGGGACGATGCCCGTGGGAAAACTGGACAAGGCAGAAACATATATACAACTATTTACAAACTTTACAGAGAGACCACCTCTGTGCAGAGGGCGGACAACCCTCTAGCAGAGCCGACCCACCAACAGGCGGCGGAACCAGAAGACAACAAACCAGACACAACAGAGAAACAAGACAAAACAGGGCAAACAAAAACCAAATAGAACCAAAAAAAACCAGAGAGCGGAAGCAAAAACAGAGAAACAGAAAAGCGGAAACACCTACCTGAAAATGCAGAAGGCAGAGGAAAGGGAGGATTTACCGTGCGAGCTCGAGTTGCCGAACTGTCAGAGCCACCACCATGAAGAACTTGCAATTGCCTGAGAATGACAGAAGATGTTAAGTGTTGATTATCATAAACTTTCTGCAAATGCTCTGTTAATCACTTTTGAAATCGCTCTCTAATTTGCTCTAAGTGCTCGAAGGTTTTAATCACGGTAAATGTGAAAGTGACAAATAATCTGTATTTATACTCGTGGTAAAAAGGTAATCCTCCTTCCGGTGATCTCCGGACAAGCAAAACCTCCGGACTCCGGGCCTGGGGATTCCTCATGATAATATCCTTAATAACATCATGACGAATAATCCCGAAGTCCAAAATTCGGTTTCCAACAAAAGGCAACCTCTGGGACCAGAGTCCCGGAGACGGAAAGCAAACAAACAAGACACAACGCCGGGGAAGAAAACCCCGGAGAAAAGAGAACAAAAAGGGAAAGAAAGACAAGGCAAGGCCGCAAGCAAAAAAAACAAAAAGGGGGACCCAACATTTTGCACACAAAATGTAGGGACAAGGATGCAGGGCATAACACAATTAAATATAATCCATTTTGGATTAATCAAAATTCATAAATCAAATAACTAGGTAATTGAATTAATCATTTAATTGCATAGTTCATCAATTGATTCAATACAATAAATCAATCATGGCTATAGTAATTAATTCTTTTAAATTAATTAAATCCTAATATCTCTCACCCACCACTACAAGATGATAAATCAATAAACCAATGGGAAAAGAGGAAAGCAAGCACATGGATCACCAAAACACTTTGCTATCTTGACCATTCAATCTTGAAGGAGAATCTTTTCCACTCAAAGGGGACACATTACTAACCCTTAACCTCAACCATACCTTGACTAGGGTTACCTAAACTTACCCCCTACACCTTAGGAAGTACTATAAATAATATGTATTCTTAGTGAAAATCATCTACATCTACTTCCATCAAAGCATCCACATAATGCTCAATTGTGCATCCACGATCATTGAAGCAAAGGCATAATGTTGGTTTTCATCTTGTGAATTCATTCAAGCATTGTTAGAATAGATAATTTCATCTTGTTTTAGTTGTATTTTATCGTTTAGGTTATCATTTGAGGATTATAATGCAAATGAGAGCATACCTCAAATCCTTGTTATTAGAGATCCATAGAACATTCTTGATTTCTTTCAATTTTGAATTGCTTGACTAGTTAAATCATTGATTCAATTTTAAAGTATGTTGAATTAAGGTTTTATGAAGGTTTGTGATACACAAAATACACACACACATAGTATCAATAGTTTCTATTATATGGAGACTATTTAGTTGAGGAACGTCCATTGGTAGAGGGAACTATTGAGTCTTTTCACATCACCTTTTATATATTATCCAAAATATGCTTTAACATTAAAATAATAGGGAAAACCAAGTTTATGGTAATATTGAGGGAGATAGTCATAGATGTTAGGGTTTGACAGATCTGAAACAATATAAGAATAAATAGTTATATGCAGAAAACAAAAGAAGAATAAAACTTAACACAAATAACACACAGATTTAACGTGGTTCACCCAAAACCTGGGCTACGTCCACCTATACAGCCATCCAATCTCTCTTATTATCTAGAAAAATAGTACACCAACATTACAATGAATTATGCATCTCAGTCTCTTATAACATGCATTTTAGGGCAACCTCTAAAATCGGCCATTTTAGGGTTTTACAATGTCGGTCTTCTTTTTCCCGATTAGTCGCCACAGTATCAATAGCCACTACATGATCAGTCACCACAATATCAACAATAGATACCTAATAATTCAACCAAGGACTCATCCTTACTAAAAATGTATAAGGGAGGTATAGCAAGAACAAAATCAAAATCTATAAGATGAGGATTAACAAGGAAGATTTTTAGAAGAGGAATATACCAAATTCACATTAAGAGATGATTTTCAAGACTTTTTCTTAGTGGTCTTAAAGGTCACACTTGAAAGATTTGGATATGAACATAGCCACCCAAAATCTAGAGGAAATGAAAATCATAATATCAAGAGAGAATGAATATGATAAGAATAAATTGTATTTTTACCAAGAATACAATACAATCAATACAATGGATATTACATAAGAGATCCCTTTATTATATATCTAAGGTGAGTACAAAGGAGTGAATGAGACAATGACAAGTGTTTTTATCTCATTACGTGAAAATCAAGAGACAACTTATCCCTAATCTAAGGTGGAATCACATGTCCACCATAGGTGGGTCATCATCCAATGTGCAATAAAGTACGTGGAACATGTGCAAAAAAGGTGGAGAGTGATAAAGTGATAACATGATGAGTCCACATAAAGTGGAAATGCTCCAACTACTACTATACAATTCCCTAAGTGAGCTTAAATAAAGTGTAATTAGTACCTAAGTATAAATTAAGCAAGGTAAAATATATTAATTACACCAAAACCCCCTTAAGTGAAACTAATGGAGACTGTAAAAAATCAAATAATACATAATGGGTCCTAGCTACTCGTCCATGTTAGGTACCCATGTACAATTCAATGCAATATCTCACAAATGGAGAAAAGGAGAAAACCTAGTGGGAAAAAACTCTTCCCCAAAAGAGAGATGAAAACATTCAATGCTCTAAATGAAAATAAAATATTATACGAGGAAAAATCCCCCCCCCCCACCATTAGAAAGAAGAAGAAAGACTATGAAGCATGTCCTTAATGTCAAATCTCCTACAAAGATGGTCCAATATGATGACCAATACTCCTTCATAAGAAGAAAATAAAGCAATTGTTATACCAAAAATGTCAAAGTATGACAAAACCAAGTACCAATATCAATGATTAATGGTTGATGAATCACCCACTACAATATGATATAGATTAGGCATGGAGACACCTACTTGAGTATCAACTGGATACTCACAAATGACATATTGGTACATTCAAAGTCTCAACTGGATCCATGCACCAAGTCTCATAACATAATTCCTAACCCACTGAGTATAAAAGGATTACATCAAATATTTCATCAATGACAAAGTACAAAAAATGTGGCACTTTATATTTGTGCATACACAACATAGCTCATGCGAGAGAATACAACATCACAAAGATGCAAAGATAAAAGCTATAGATGATGTCACCAATAATGTGTTGCAAATGATCTTTGATGATGCCCTGTTATTGGACTAATGTGTCAAGAAAATATAAAGTACAACTATTTCCCTTTGCTATTGTTTGGAGGATAGATCGCTACAATAGGTAGGATAGGTGAACAAAAAATATCGCTTCTCCAAATTTGCTTATTTATTTGAAATTTATTTTTAAAAACTTATTTAAAAGTTTTTAAAAATATTTTATTACCAAAAAAATATATTAAATAATAAATATTTTATTCTTTTTCTTTTTCCTTCTTGGACTTTCCATTTTGGTGATTAGAATTGCCACAATCAGGATATAATAGACTTAGATCATTATTGCAAAATACCAAACTAAGGTCTGTGTATTACAATTTAAAAAACTAAGCCAAAATTTGAAACTACAATTTCTATTCACAATCACTATAAATTGATAGCACCACTATAAATACAAAAAATAAATCATGCACTTTCAAAAAATTGCACCTAAAAAGGAGTTTGTATAAATTCGAACAAGGCCTTGAAAGCTGAAAAATGAGATTATGTGATTTTTTGAAAACTTCAAACACTAAAATTTTAAAACTACCCATTCTACTGTTTATAGCACAAAATTCTACCCCGAATAAAAATTTCTTGAAGAAATGAGTCTGGATGACTGAGATAGCGTTGTTTGAAAATCGTTTGTGTTATTATTTTGCCTAAATTGTTGTTGCACCTCCAAACTTCAAATGACTATAAAATTGGCCTCTAGTGTCCAATTTGGATGAAATAAAAGTCGATCTTGTGTTTTTTGGACCTCCTTAATATGATTCCAAACTCTTATTTGCACCAACAAGCTTCATTTTTTTCCTGCAATAGAAATTGACAAAGAGGACCCCTCAAATTCTACCAAAATTAGCACTCAAATATCTCAAATTAAAAATCAATGAAACTCTATGGACTCTAAAACCTTGTAAGATTTGGTTGTGAGGGTAGCCACCCAAGAGCAAGAGGAAATGGAAATCACAATATCAAGAAAGAATAAATATGATAAGAATAAATTTTATTCTCACCAAGAATGCAATATAGTCAATACAATAAATATTACATAGTACAGCCCTTGGTTATATATCCAAGGTGAGTACAAAAGAGTGAATTTGAGAAAATGAAATGTGTTGTTGTATCATTACGTGATAATTACGAGACAAATTATCACCCATCCAATGTAGAATCACGTGTCCACCAGAGGTGGAACATCCCCCAACGTGTAATAAAGTATATGCAACAAAGGAGGAGAGTGATAAAGTGATAACATGATAAGTCCACTAAAAGCGTAAATGCTCCAACTAATCCTATGTAAAACCCTAAGTAAGATTAAGTAAAGTGTAATTAGTACCTACATGTGAATTAAGCGAGCTTAAATGCCTTAATTACACCAACAATATCCAAGGCAAGGAGAAATTTCACAAATATCATTTTCTAAAGGACTTAAATTCATTGTTCATGTACACCACACCCCATTACCATTATATCCATATTTATCCAATAGTAAAAAAACATAGACCATAATGTGAAGCCATATCTGCAAGAGTGGGCAGACCTTTTTAGGTCACTATGTCATAAGAAATAGGACTCTAGGAGCAATAGCAAAAAGTTCCTCTGAAGTAGAATCAACTACAAAACTATTATTGGGTTGATCGGAAAGAGGTGTCTTTTGCTTTGGTTCTTCACTCACATCTTCCTTAGGGTTTTCCCCTTTCTCAAGTTCTTTTGAAAGAGATTTATATTCTCTTAGAAAGGAAGGAGTGAAATATAAGTTTCCCCAATAATCTTCTAAAAGAATATTCTTAGGCGAAAGATGATTTTGGAGGAAACTTAATCTTGTTGAATAGGTGTTAAAATAAAAGGAGAATCAGACTCAGTTTGTAAACAAGTTTGTATCTTGTGATTTGTTTCAATTTTGCACATGATGTTATTGTATGTAAACTTGACTTTTTGATGGAGGTTTGAGGGAAAAACTTACATAGCATGCAACCAAGGTCTCCCTAGAATAAGGTTGTAGGTAAGAGTATCAGACATGACATGGATAGGTGTAGGAAAGGTGACCAGACCTATGGTAACATACAAGGTTATAATACCTAGCGTATCTCTCACAACATTGTAAAAGCCATAAATAGTAAAAGGATCAGGTTTAGTCAAAGAAGGATTTGCATTAATCTTATGCAACAAAAAAATACTGCAAACATTAAGGTTAGATCCATTCTAAACCAAGGTTCATCTAATGACATTACCATTAATGAGAAAATTAATCATAAGAGGATCATATTGATGTTGTAATTCAAAAGAACGTAATTCTTCTTGAGTAAACACAATTCTAGCATTAGACTTAGTTATATTCATGCATTCTAATAAAGAATTCATATCATTGGGTTCCAGAGGTGGAGGAATATTCATATCATTTAGAGCATCTTTTAACATATCGCAATATGTAGATGAATTCTGAACCAAATCCAAAAGAGTTATATTAGCAAGAGTAGCACAAAGTTTCTCAAGATAAAAAGAGGGAAGAGAGATAAGAATAGTTGGATTGGTGGGTTGCCTATTATTTCTTATGTTATAGGTATGAGAAACCACTTTGTAATTTTGGGTTATTTATTTAGCAAAGTTTAAGGGACTCTTGGTTCCTTCTTTGACAATGATCAAAGGTTTACTAGGAGTTTGAAAGTTTTTAGAATCACTACAATCTTGGGAAATAATCATGGGTTTGTTTGGGGGTTGATGATTGTCTTTATGAAGATGAATAATAAATTTAGGTTTATCATTGTCACTAGTGTAACCATTCACACAAATTATATTGATTAATCTCTGACTAAGGGATGGTTTAGGAGACGTAGATGAAGACTTAATAGAGATGAAGTCATCAAGGGCATCATCTAACATATCAAATTCATCACTACCAAACAAGTCATCAAAGGCCTTAAATTCTTACAAAAAAAATCAAACATCTTTCTAATCTAGGAAACAAAAAATACACATGCATAAAATGAAATATTTTTTTGTTCTTTTTAATTAATTTTGAAAAATAAAAAGCATGAATGCAATGAAAGTTTTTTTTTGTTCTTTTTAACTTTTGAAAAAAGTAAATCAACACACAAATGTGCAAAACTAGATCTAATTAAACAAAACCATAAGTAAAAGGTATTCGCGTTATGTTCACCATAATATGGGGAATAAAAATCAGAATGGGGTCAAGCTAGGCTCCAAGATCCTTTTCTCCAAACCATATTGGATTACAGGTCCCCAAAGAGATAAATATGGTTGACCACCTCCTTTTACATAAAGAGGATCAACTTAGTATCTATGCCCTCAGCATCCCTACTCCTATGTTGTTTAGAAATGAGAGATGCAAGGTATTTAACTTGTAAATCAATTTTGTAATGGACCAAAGACAAAAAAAAAAAATCTAAAATCTAAAATGTAGCACCAAAATAAGGAGAAAGTGGAATTCGTGCACTTGAATATGAGATCCAAGATTTGTTTTTCTAATGCAGATTTAACCAGAGATAGGAACCTAGTGAGCTTCTGGATTTGACCTTCCATAGACTATATTGATATATTGTTTAGATTGAGCATATATGTGCTAGAATTATGTTTTTTCATTGGTGTAAACACATTCCAACTGTTGAAGATAGTGTTCCTGAGATGTTCAATGAGATTATTTCTATGGTACATCTACTATGTTGAATATTAGATGTTATGAAACTGGTAATGTGTTTGGGGATGTTTGTACTTGATTCAATTCAAGTGGTAGAGGTTCGCATGGTTATTTGAGTGAGTTGTGAAGGATTTAGTAGAGACTTTTATTTTGGTTATTCAAGAAGTAACAGTGTTTTAGTTATTGGATCAGTGTGGATTGGTTATGCAATATTATCTATTGCTAACCTGGTGGTGAGTTCAAGACTTGGATGTGTGTCCTTAGTTCGAGTGGTTTATGATTTGGATGTTGGAAAGCTATTTTTCTTTTATGGTAGATGTTTTTTATTAGTGTTCTTGATGAATAGTGTAGAGAGGAGCATGATTTAAGAGACATAGTTATTTATGTTGATGTCATGGTATTTCATGTTGCATGTTGATGTTTCTTGATTATTTCTTATTCATGTTGTTGGAAATTGAATGTTTTTCATGTAACATGTTGGTGTTCTTGTTGTTCTTGGCCGACTTGGTGGTGTAGCATGTTGTGATGGAACATGGAAAGATTTATGGATCTGAAGCATGTTCGAGGATGTTGTTATAGATCATTTTTATGTCTTAGCCGACATTCAATGGATAGCATTGTGTATTGAGTTGTATTGAGTTAATATTTTTTAATTAGGTCTCTGGCCAACCTAGTTGAGATAAAGTGATGTAATATATATAAATATGTAATCAATTTTAATTTCAAATGTATGAGAGAATGTGTGAGTGCATGAGATGCTGAAGAGAAGAGGTATGAGTGGAATCTGAAATTGAGATAGAGAATTGATGTGCTTCTTTGGAACTATTTTGGCATATCAAAGATATTATTTTATAGTTCGTGAGTTTGGATAGTATGTCCTTTATGATTTGAGATCATATATTTTTGTAAGGCAATGAGCCTTCCTTGGGATTGCGATCCTTGCTTTAATTGAGAAGTGAGCTCTAGGCACTGTTCCTAAATGCATGTGCATTACCATTTGTAATATTCCTAAGAGGGCATAGTGCTTTTGAAATAGTACATTCATCTTGTGGTTTTGATCCCCACTGTGGTCTTTCCCCTAGCAGGCTTTCCACATCAAAAACATTGGTGTTATATGTTGATTATTGTGTTATGCTCCCGCATTCATGTTTATCTTTCAAATATGAGATTAAGTTGGTAATTTAGTTAATGGTATTGAGTTTTTGGACACATTTGATTCACCCCCTCACCCCCCTCATTTTTGTGTGTTTTATTTATTCTAATAATTGGTATCAGAGAAAGTGTCCTCTTTGTGAAGCTTAACCGCTTAAGGAGATCTAGGATGTCAACCTTTAAGAAGGAGAGTCTAATATTTGATGGAACAAACTATACTATATGGAAGGACCAGATGATTACACACTTGAGATGTATCAATGAAGAACATTGGGTTGTTATAGAGAAATATTGCAAGGCTCCAGCAGATCTGGCTACTGTGACTGTAGATGAGAAGAAGGAATTCAAGAACAATATGAAAACTAAATAATCCTTTTTTAGTGCATTATCAGATGCTGAATACACAAAAATTATAGGATTAGAGACTAAACACGAGGTATAGACTAAATTGGAGACACTATGTGAAGGAGATGAATTTGTGAATCAAGCCAAGTTGCAAAATTTGAAAAGAAAATATGAGTCATTGAAGATGAAAATATTATTGCCTATGTAAATAAGATTACCAAAATTATATGTGCAATTAGATACATTCTTGGAACCTTGGATGAGAATTAAATTTTTCTAAAGATCCTAAGATCCTTACTTCCTATTTACAATCACAAAATTTTTTCTATTGAAGAAATCAGAACCATGGTACCTATGAAGAAGATCTATTGATTGGTAAGTTATCTTATTTTGAAATGAGAGAATTTGGTGATAGTCTTCCTAGAGTTAAAACTATATTTAAAGATATTGTCTCTAAGTATAAGAAAATATGTGATTATGGAGAAAGTTCATTTAAGTATTAATATATACATGCTAAGGAATGGGCAGATATTGAAGAAGAAGAGAGGAATATTGATGAGCTTGAAGCCCTAATTGAAAAGAGACTACCAAAGTGATCAGGTAAGTATCAAGCATGCAATAAGATTGGTCATATTACTTCAAGATGTCCTAATGGAGAGCATAAGCACAATCCTAAGAAATTCAAGTCTAAATATCAAAAGAAGTGTTATTATGTTGTTGATAAATGTGTGGCTGCTGATGAATCTAAAAAGAGTGAAGATGAAATTGTGTCTATTGCTATCAAAGATGAAGATCCTAGTTTTGTTAATGAAGAGAAAGTTTTGGTTTAGCACATGGATAAGAAAGATGAATGAGTTCTTGAAAATGTATTTTCACAACACACGACTGGAAACAAAAACAAAATTGTGAAATTAGAAATGTATTATGGTGGTGTTGTCAAATTTGGTGATCATGACACTCCTTGTATGATCATAGAAAAAGGCTCTATTATTCTTGATGGTAAGAATAATACTAACGATGTTGTATACGTTGAAGGTTTGAAATATAATCTTTTAGTTGTTGGTCAGCTAGTTGACAAAGGTTACAACCTATAATTCAAGGATAAAATGTGAAAGATTATTGGAAGCTCTAAAATTGAGATTGCTACAGGAAGAAAGACTAAAGGCAATGTATTTGATTTCAACAATTCTGATAGTAGATACTTTATTGCTAATATTGATGATAGTTGGTTGTGGCATAAGAGATTTTGTCATGTGAACTTTGATAATATTGTGAAGATAATTACTACAAGAGTTGTTAAAGATCTTCCAAAACTATTGAAGCCTGTTAATGTGGTGTGTAAGGAATGTCAGTTGGATAAGTTGACTAAGTCTAATTTTAAGAGAAATAATTATTCTTCAAGTAGAATTTTGGATTTGGTGCATACTAATCTATGTGGTCCTGCAAGAATGAGAAGATATTATGGGGAGATGTATTTCATTCTATTCATTTATGATTATTCTAGAATGACGTGGGTTACATTTTTGAAAGAGAAATCTAAAGCTTTTGATAAATTCAAGATTGTCAAAGCTATGGTTGAGACTTAAATAGGATTGAAGTTGAAATGCTTGAGATTGGATATAGGTGGTGAGTTTACTTCTACTGAGTATAATAATTTTTGTGAAGAGCATGAAATAAAGAGATAGATGTCTGCTCTGCAGACCCTACAACAGAATGGAATTGCAAAAAGAAGAAATATAATTATTCTAGACACTGCTAAAACCATGATGATTGAAGGAAATGTTACGCATATATGTTTGAGATAAGTTGTTAGCATTGTAGTATTCACATTGAACCGAGTATAAATTAAGTAGGGAAGCGGTAAGACGCCTTATAAACTTTGGTATGGTCATATTCCTACCGTGAAATATTTTAGAATCTTTGGAAATAAATGTTATATCAGGAGAGATGAAGACTTAGGAAAATTTGATCCTATATGTGATGAGGAAATCTTTCTTGGTTATTATACAAAAAGAAGGGATCTAAATATTATAACCAGTGGTTGAAGAACGTAATTGAGAGTGCAAATGTGAAAGTGGATGAAAATTTTCAGAAATAGGTAAAGTCTTGTATATATAAATTAGATGATGAAGAAAAAAAATTTATTGTGCAAGAACATAATCAAAATGGATCGGTGGAATAGAATGAAGAAGATGCAAATGATGAAGAAGTGGAAACACAAGAGTTTTATACAAAATAAAATCCAAAGACTCCTAGGTATGTAAGGTTAAATCATTCAGAAAGATAAATTTTTGGTGATAGGGATCAAGGTGTTCAGACTAGAGTAAGAATTGCTAGAAGTGAAATTTGTTTGATTTATAAGATTGAGCCTAGAGATGTTGATGAAGCATGTAAAGATGATAGTCAGGTTAAAGCGATGGAAGAAGAATTGGAATAGATTGAAAAGAATAAAATATGGGGTCTTGTTCCTAGACCTAAAGATAAGAATGTGATTGGTACTAATGGGTATTCAAAAAAGAATTGAATGAAAAGTGAAGTGGTTTGGAATAAAGCCATACTTGTTTGAAAGGGATACTCATAGATGGAAGGTATTGATATTTAGGAGACCTTTTCTCTTGTTGCTAGAATTGAAGCTGTTAGGATGTTTCTTGCATATGCTACTTACAAATATTTCAAGGCATATCATATGGATGTTAAGTCCACATTCTTGAAGGGAGAATTGGAAGAGGAAGTCTACATTGAGCAAACAAATGGTTTTCCTTTGACTGATAAAGATGGCATGGTTTGCAGATTGAAGAAAACACTTTATGGATTGAAACAAGCACCTAGAGCCTGATATGTGAGATTAGATAAGTATTTACTGATGATTGCTTTCAGTAAAGGTACTACTGATAGTAATTTGTACTTTAAAATTAATCATGATAACATTTTGATTGTTGAAGTCTTTGTGGATGATATCATCTTTGATGGAAATGACAAGTTGAGTAAGGAATTTGCTGGTGAGATGAAAAATGAATTTGAGATGTCTATGATAGGTGAGATTAATTTTTTCCTTGGGCTAAATATTACACAAACTGATAAAGGTATTTCATATCTTAGTCTAAGTATGTGAAAGAGTTGTTGAAGAAATTTGGTATGGATGATTCAAATTTGTTGGTACTCCTATGATTACTAATTGCAAATTGACAAAAAAATGATGATACACCTAATGCAAATCAAACAAGATACATATCTATGATCAATGGCTTAATATACTTGACATAAACTAGACCATATATTATGAATGTTGTTTGCATTTTTGCTAGATTCCAAGCAGAACCGGAGGAATCACATGTTGTTGTTGCTAAGAGAACATTTTGATACTTGAAAGGGACAATTAATTATAGCTTATGGTATGGAAAGGATGATGATTTTAAATTAAGTGCATGTACATATGTGGATTGGGCTGGTAATGTGTATGAAAAAAAGAGAAAAAGTGGTGGAGAATTCTTCTTGGGTAAGAGAATATTTTCATGGGAAAGTAAGAAATCAAATTGTGTATCACATATTGATGAAGCTTAATATGTTGTTGCTGCTATTAATTGTACACAAGTAATGTGGATGAATCAAATTTTGAAAGACATCATAGTGACTATTCATTGTGACAATTCAAGTGATATTAATATTTCAAAGAGCCCTATGTTGCATTCAAAGACAACATATTTTTATTAAATATCATTTATTGAGAGACAAGGTCAGTGAGAAAGAAGTTAGATTGGAGTATGTGTCTACAAAAGAAAAGATTGAATATTTTTTCATGAAGCACTTTACAAAGGATACTTTTGAGTATCTCTGAGGTAAGCTTGGGGTGATCTCCCCTCCTGATTAGAGCTAGAGATGCATTGAGATGCATCAGTCTAGTGTGCTTACAGATTATCATTAATTTGGATTGATGATTTTTGTGGCTACTCATTAGGGGGAGTAGTGGTTGAGAGATATTCATTCAATTTTAAGAGAAATTTGTTCATATGTTTGGCCTCTATGACTTAGTGCATACATGTATCTTTTTTATTGATGTCAAAGGGGGAGAGATATTCACGTGAAAAAAAACAATTATGAGACTATAGGGGAGAGATAGTAAACCAAGTATGTCATATCGTGGATATTGCTAGTAGTATTGTAGATAGTGTTTCTTTGTGCATTGATTTAATTTTTCACATCATATGTTTCCATCAATGCCAAAGGGAGAGATTGTTGAGATATTGTTTAGATTGAGCATATATGTGTTGACATTAATGTTTTGTCATTGATGTCAACATATTCCTACCATTGAAGACAATGTTCTTGAGATGTTCAATGAGATGATTTTTGTTGTACAACTACTATGTTGAATATTAGTTGTTGTGAATCTAGTAATGTGTTTGGGGATGTTTTTACTTGATTTAGTTCAAGTGGCAGAGGTTTGCATGATGATTTAAGTGAGCTATGAAGGATTTATCAAAGACTATTAATTTGGTTGTTCAGGAAGTGACAATGTTTCAGTTATTGGATTGGTGTGGATTGATTATGCAATATTATTTATTTCTAACCTAGTGGTGAGTGTAGGTCTTGGATGTATGTCCTAATTTCTAGTGGTTCATGATTTGGATGTTGGAAATCTATTTTTATTTTATGATAGTAGTTGTTGACAAGTGTTCATGAAGAACAGTGCAAAGATGAGCATGATTTATGAGACACTTATTTTTGCTGATGTCATGGTATTTCATGTTGCTTGCTGATGTTTCTTGATCATGTCCTATTTTTGTTTCTTGATCATTTTAGATTATGTGATCAAAATTGAAGATTTTTCATGTATGTTCAGGCTTAGAATTGTCACCCTAAATCAGGCATTAAGGCTTCATGACAATTCTATCTGGCAATGGAAACTTCCTCTAGCTGTGGGTGAACTATGGATGAGGAAGATTCTCTGGATTCTAGGCTAGCTCCTATTTAGTATGGGATATCACCTCCTGATTGAAAATTTAACTGAGAAAATGGGAGAAAGATTTAAAATTAAACTTGCATGAAAACTAGAAAAAGGTGATACACCAAGAAGATTCAGATCCTTTTGAAGCTTCAAACTGACATCCACTTATCATACCCTAAGGATTTCTGCACTATCATTCACTGCTCAATACATAGGTTGATTGGAAGGCCACAACTAGGGTTTAACCACAAGCAGTACTCTCACCATTAACAACATGCATATTCTGCAAAAAGGCTTATATTCTGTGATATAGAATAGGAATCAATGCAATTCACTAATCCATATTTACAAAGAAATTACTCTTAGATGCAGAAAATTGAAAAGGAACTTGAACAAATGATCACAATAAGATGTATGGAAGAAAGTGGGGCAACTATATTCTTCTCAAAAATCTATATACAAATTACATGTATGAATTCCTGAGTAATGGAAAGGAATAGTGAAATCCTCTTGCACAAAACCGAAATTACAAGCATGAACTTACACTGGAATACAAAAAAAAAATGAACAAACAGCTATAGGAATAATGAATTCACTAAAGCTCCTCTATCCACCAAATTGACCCCCCCTAAACATAAATCAAAAACCTTCACTAAATAGCCATCATGGCTTTTTTCAAAATAAATCTTCCCTCCAAAAACTCTCCATAACTATAGGGTTTAATCAATTTCCCTCTAACAAAACCCTAAGTTTTAGCCCCCCATATTTACATACACTAATTACCAGTATAGAAATTACATCCCTTATCTTTATTACCATATTTTGAATACATGACATTCGAATTTAGCAATGTTTATCACCCTATTCAAAAACCCGACTACCTAACTTCAAAGGGTTCAAAACCCTTGTCAACTCGGCATCATCACCCATCTCTGACTCTGCCGACACCATACCACTGTGGTCAATGTTGTTGTGGTTTACTAACCAGCATGGTTTGTAATCGACTTGACCACCATTAGTTGGAAGGGACATTTCATTATGTCGTGGCACAAAAAGTACCAATGTGGCAATAATGAGGGAATGTCGATGCACTGGGACTGCAAATGCATTTACTCCATCTGACAATGGATTTCAAATGAGAGTAAAACACAATGCATTTCGTTCATTAGTTTCATTTGCATCTTAGGGTTTTCTATTCTGTGGTGCCGCCATGTTGAAACTGGAAACCATGAATCTCTCCTATGTTTCCGCCTCTGTTCTGTAGAGAAACTTCAAGTTTCATGAGCTTTATGAGGGAAAGAATATCATTTACATGCTCATTGTAACACGTGGCATACTTTTTTTGCATTCTTCTTTAGTAAAGGCCGCGGCTTTTGATCTTCATTTGCTTTGAACTCGGGTTCCAACTGTAACTTATCTTGCATTTGCTTTAATGTTGGGATGTTTTGATGATATGGTATCATTATTCCAATACAAATGGCGCTGAATAGTGATTTGTAACTTGAGGTTTCTTTTATGTTGTTTAACCACCATTGCAGGTTTTGAACTGTAGTGCATAAAGAAAACTCGGGGAGTTCTTCTCTGTTTGTGATCACCACTATACATTTGGAATTTACTACCACTGCAATCTTGGAGTGGTCTTAAACTATGATTGAGATGTTGAGCCCATGAACCTCAGCTCTAAACTGGGGACATCTTAGTCATAGTTTCAGACTTATCCCCAGTCTGTAGCGTGACAATAAAAACACCACCACTGCTGTCTTTCTCCTTCAGACCCGCGGGCAACAGACTGAGCTATGATTGTTTTGTCTCGACCTCTATGTGGGTTTTCTTTAGCATTTTTTAAAAATGTAGCTTATGACTTAAAGCTACAGTGTATGCATTTAGTTTTAACTCTATGACATCTTTCAGTCATAAGATTCACATTTTTTGTGCAAGTTGCTACAGTCATGACTGGGAATATGAAGACAAACATCACTTTGCACATATAGATAAGTTGGCTCCTTCTGTTGTTTATTTATCTCTTCTTACGGCATCAATATGATCTTCATTTGCTTAGTGTTTGATGCATGTCGGCGCTCTTTGCTTGATGTTGACTGTAGCTTTAAATCTTTGAACTGGTATATGTTTAGTATCAAGCCCATGAACTTCAGTACAGCTTGTTGTCGAACCTCACTGTCATTCCCACATGTTATAATTTGCATTACTTTAAAAATAGCCACATGGCTTTGGCACTTGAATTTGTCAGTTTAATGCTTGTTTCAATTTTGAAGTGAAACATGGGATTTGTATTGTCTAAATGTTTTAATAAAAACATCATTCTTGTTGTCTTTGAATACAAAAATGTAGTAAGCACAACATATGCTTCCCTATTTGATGACACTCCACTTTCTAAAAAATAAACACACATAAGATATTTAAACTGCAACATTATGTTTAAAAAACACTTTTAGTTTACAGTTTTGCTGATAATACTGAGCATCTCTTTTAGCATGTAAACACAAATATGTTGAATATGTTGTTGTTTTTGATGTAAAAACATACTGTTTTACTTTCGAAGTATACATAGGAAAGAACAAACCCATGGTGTTCGAGCACGGGCTCGTGACTCCCATGGGTTTTACTTCAAAATAGTAAACCCAATCTGCATATATAATTCTTATCAACATTACATGCCCTGTTATGTTATCATGAATGTACATCTTTTCAAAACATCAATATGAGATGTAAACTCTGCAAAAGAAACTTTCTTGACAGTTTGTCTAAAACACATTATGCATTGTAATATTTCAGAACTATTAAGCATGATCTCATTTGATGAAACTCCTAGATATCTTATGATACTCTTTTCATCATGCTTGTTCTCTGTATGTGCACACCCATGCTAATTTGAGACTATTAATTTTTGTCCTAACTTGCAGTTTTCACATCTTTTGTTTCATGCTTTTACTCTGTCAGATTCAGTTGTTTAAAAATGACTACAATGGCATCTTCTCATTTAATACAATTTATGCACACTTTTTATTCATGAGTTTTAAACTTTGATCTTCCAAGTGAACTTTTAACAGATATTTTGAAGCAACATATATGTGAAGAAGCACTTACTGTAACAATATTTTCTCACTTTCCATTATTCGCATAAAGACAGTGAACCTTCAAAGTCTTTCAATTCTACATTTTTTCAGCTTCCCTTGTTCATGTACTTTCTGTAGCATCTTTGACTCCTTCATGTGTCTACATCTTATCCTTCTTATGTATGTGAGCAGTAACCTTCTTAGATATCAAACATATTTTTGCATATAATGGCTTATGTGAAGTTCGAGCACGGGCTTGTGACATCCACTGCATCATTTTCTTTTATTTCCTGCATTCAGTTATAGATACATGTCCATTTGCACACAAAATACCACTCAATTTATTAGGTCATCAAATCATATGCACCAATTAATATTTGTGAGTGAATGTAAGATGACGTTCACTCATGAGTATTGGTTGGTTTGTATCATTTGTTGAACTCATAGGTTGATCTAATCATGAAAAAGGTTTCTCATATGGTAATACTAAGTCCCTTTCATTCAGATATATGATTATATAGAGAAGAATCAACATATATCAAAGTGATCATACATAGAAAAAGGTTTCATGTTTGGAACAAGTCCCTTTAATACTATTCTTTAGATACTATGGATGAATGTTTTCTCATTACATTGATTTCATCAGATTGATATGCA
>MU226395.1:1580533-1595543 GCA_018584345.1 Thuja plicata | reverse complement strand
CATACTTTCAATTATGCCTTTTATTCTGCAATGTACTATTGTTTTGACATGAAAAGAAAGATGAAATAAAATTTGTATAATACATTCAGCTTGAATGCACAATGTAATTGATCAAAATTGTAATTTAAAAATTCTGGAATGTGATCAACTCTTAGAGTTCAAAATGACAATTTATGAAAAATGAATGTAATTACAAAATGTTGATTAATAATACCTGGAGGATAATATTAATGGGACTTATAAAATGCAATCTCTTCCTATTTATGATTACCTTGATGCATGCTGAAAATTAGGATAACAATGTAATGTGTTGGTGTTCTTGTTGTTATTCGCTGACTTGGCGGTCTAGCGTGTTGTGATGGATTGTGGTGTGATTTATGGATCTAGAGCATGTTCGAGGATGTTGTTATGGATCATTGTTTGTCTTAGCCAACATTCAATGCATCACATTGTGTATTAAGATGTATTGAGTTAATATTTTATAATTAGGTCATTGGCTGACCTAGTTGAGATGAATTGATGTAATGTATATAGATATATAATCATTTGTAATTACAAATGTATGAGAGTGTGTTTGAGTGCATGAGATGTTGAAGAGAAGAGGTATGAGTGGAATCTGCAATTGAGCCAAAGAATTAATGTTCTTGATTGGAACTATTTTGGCATATCAAAGATGTTGTTTTGTGAGTTCGTGAGTTTGGACAATATGTCCTTTATGATTTGAGATCAGATATTGTTGTAAGGGATTGAGTCTTCCTTGGGATTGTGACCCTTGTTGTAATTGAGAAGTGGACTCTAGGTAGTGTACCTTAATGCATGTGAATTATCCTTTGTAATAATCCTAACAAGGTATAGTGCTTTTGACATAGTACATTCATCCTCTGGGTTTGATCCCCACTGTGGTTTTTTCCCTAACAGGGTTTCCACAAAAAAATCTTGGTGTTATGTGTTGATTAATGTGTTATGTTCTTGCATTCATGTTTATCTTTCAAATATGAGATTAAGTTGGTAATTTGGTTAAAGGTCTTGAGTTTTTGGACACAACTAAATCACCCCCCCCCTCAGTTGTGTGAGTTGCATTTATTCTAATGGATTGTACTTGCATATCCTACAAAAATTGATCTAATTCTGGATGTCAGTGGTGACCTAGGATATTGAGGGTGAATAGACTCACCCCTACGTATTATAGTCACCCTTGATACTACAAATGGGTTTGAAAATCTAGAGTTGGTACTATTTGAGGTATGAAAACCTATTTCTGAAGTCAAATTTTGATCTCAACACCTGTATCTGCACCTGCAATGGAGAAATAGTATGTGTGTGTGTGGATATAGGGGTTCACCTTATTCAACCCTTCGCTTTAGTGATTCCCACCTCCATAGATAGACAATACAATAATAGAAATGTGTGTGTTATTGAATCTTATGTGTGTCTAAGATTGTTATGAGCTAAAATGCATGTATCAACAAGAGATCAACCGTAGTATGTTAGAGAAAGCCCTATATAAAAATTACGATCAAATTGTAATTGAAACAATATAATTGAAGACAAATCTGAAGACAAAGTGTGTATATATAAGGATAACAAGAAACCATACCCAACCCAAAGGGAGGATTAAAATCCAATCACTAGTTAGTGATCTCTTAGTCATCTTCATGATCCTTTGAAAGTTTCATGTTGAGGATGTAATAGAATGCTTGATGTAGGTTTGAAATCAGACTTGAATCCTTGATGAGGATATATTCACTCCATAGAATGTCTTCAAATTGCCAAGGAAAATCCTCCACAACTGTGTTCATTCCTTTGACCCTAATTCCTTGTTCTTTAAGTCCTCTAGTTGCAAATGAAGACATATAACTTTCTTTTATAGGCCTTTTCAATATTTTCGGGGTACACGACTTGAAGGAGACCGATTGAGGATTTAAAATATAGTCCAAAATCAAAATATGTACGTCCTCATAAAATTTGGGCCCAAGAGAGAAATAATTTGAGTAGATAGGGTTTCAAATAGAGCATAAAACCTAGGTAATTGTTTCATCTTTTTATTATTTCCATCGTAGAGATAAGGCTTGCCTCGTAAGTGTCTACATTCCCTATTTATCAAGAGTTTTTTAATGTGCTCTTTTCAATGGTTTAACTTATCTATTTCAAGGGGATATATATTTTGCATGATATTTTCACAATCTAAAAGGTCCATTCACTATTTAATTAAATATTTTGTTATGTTCATATCAATTTGTCACCATTTTGAAGAGCTTCATGATTTTTGAAAGTAAATGTAATATCAATTAATAATATATTCAAAGAGAAGGAATTAATTTAGTGGCTTGAGGGAGGCAATGATTTCAAACCATTTTTATGCTAGCTTAAAAGGTATAAGAAATATGTCAAAATAGTGAGAGCCAAGGATATAAATCATGAAATAATAAAGAATGAGAGCAAAAGAGAGATATTCATTGTTTAAGAACAGAGAACGAAGATGTATGTAATACGATGATTTCTTATAAATATAAAGGTAAGAAAAGACACGAGAAGGAGCTTATGAAAGTCAAATGAAGACAAAATAATGATGTAAAATCCAAGTGCATGGTGTTTTCAAATGAATGAGGAAAGGGAGAACAATGTTCAAGAGTAGTCAAGATTGTAGAAGGTTTTAATGCATCAATGATTAACGATATCATTCAAAGAATGGGGCTGAAAATAGTAGGAAGACAATGTTGATGTATAAAGACAATGTCATGAGGATAGGAATAAGACTAGAAGCCTTTTCACTGTGAAATATGAAAATAACTAGAAACCATTGAAGATACAATAGTCAAATTGGAGTAAAAGTGGTAATCAATATTCAAAGGCAATGATTCTTATGAGTTCATAATGACCAATAATAGCAGTGACCAAGCACTCAAACATATAGAGTAGATTTAAGAGGATACAATATTTTGAAGATATCACTATCCAAAATACAAGAGGACAGTGCTAGGGAGTAGTAATTTTGAAGATTTGAAATGAAAGAACCATTATAAACATGATCAACATGTACTGACTGAGTAAGAATAATCATACCATGAAAACACAATAATGAACAAGTTTCCAAAGATGGAGAACAATAATAATACTAAATAATGTTGTCTTCACTATGATCAATTATGCATTATAATAGTGTTGTTAACAAGAAATCATAACAATAAAAGTAGTCTTATCAATAACATAAATAGATCACATGTTGTCAATATTGGAGCTACTCTATGCATAACAAATCAATGAAAGAAATTCAATTAGACAAGCATATTAAATTATTAGATTATCCTAGAGTTGTGATAGCCAAGTCTGGTGAAAATAATGCAACAATTGCCCTTTGCAACTGTAAAAGAATTGAAAAATTGGAGGATCCTATAACTCTAGTGAAGGATATTTTGAGGTTATGTTAAGTAGAGACATCAATGTCATTATACAAGCTACCTAGCTTTAGTTTTGTTGATAAATTATTGCAAAAAAATCATCAATTTGTAGAAAGAAAAAAAGAAAAGTGGTGTACCAGACATTATGGTGGTCATGTTGAAATAGATACTAGGATCATTTTACATGAATAGAATGAAGGAAAGATACCCTATTATGCATTATCACCAACAAGAAATGACAGTAAACATTTAAACTCTACTATAGTATCAAGTTGGGGTAAAGAGTTTGAATTGGATGAGTTTTATAAATAGGGGTTGGAAATGATAAGCAATCTCCATCCTATGATTGATGGTTGTAATGTTAAAAGATACTAATTATCCTTTGCATGTGGAGGTCCAACTTTTACAGAGTGAGGAAGATGACATGAAAGAAGTCGATAGTCCACATCTGGAAACACGTGATGCAATGGGAATGGAAAAAGTGGAATTGGTGTGACTAAAGTAAAGAAAGGTTGAATCAAAGCGACAATCTTTATGAGGCAGAAAGTATATTGAATCCACATGTTGTAAGAGCTAAAAAAATGAGGAGGAAAAAAATCTGGTAAAATTCTTGTGAAGGTATCTATTGAAGTTCAAGATGATGATTGCATCTTTGTTGTTGACTATAATTAGTAGAATACTGCTTTTGGGAGAGAAGCTCAATTGGATGAGGATGATGTTGATGAAAACATAAATGAAGGACAATCACAAGTAAAAAAAAAAGATACATAAAATTTGTGATAACATTGTCATGTCATATTATAAAGGGGAAAATTGCAAAAATTTGATATAAATACTACAAAGGTAACATTAGGTTGCTAATTTGTGTGAAAGATTGTCTTATCACAGTAGCCTTGTGATGTATTAGAGTATCAAAATACACTACAATAAAGAAGATAAGAAGAGATCCTTGTGATAATGCAAGGACAAAAAGAATGAAGACAAGGTCCTAGTTCACTCTTTGTATCAGTTGGTGGACTCATAATGTATTCTCAGTTGACCATCAATTGGAGACTTCAAAATTTGAGTTTTTTAAGGAAAAAGCAGTAGATAACATTCATTTAGAAGGCCCACGTGGGATAGGAATAATTCAAGGAGGGTTTTGAGGCTATAAAAATCATGTTTACATTAGTCTTAACCCTTTTTGAGGGGACTTTCCATGCTTATACAACCAAGGAGGGTATTTTTTTAAGATGGAGGAGTCAACCAGACCCGGTCAACTTTAGTTCATGTCAAGTATGACCTTGAGTTCACCTTTAGTTATTCTATCATTTGGAGAATGGTATTAAATATGGATTTATTTCTTCTTCTTCTCATTCTAGTTCTTTCTTATTAGCTTTCTTGCACACATAAAAAATAAGATTTTCTAACTCTTTAATTCAGAGTTGTATGGTTATGAAAGGACAATTTTTGTTGAATAAAAACTAGGTATTTTACCTTATATGAGCTTATTCATTGTGAAAATCTTTTGAAATAATGGATGCGAACATGTGATGTATGTTTCTCCTCAATTTTTGTCTCATTTCATTGCCATCATGCAGAAAGTTGTATACTTTGTAGGTTATTTCTTGTGTTTATCAGTTAGGTAACATAGGTTATGATGTGATGCCCCTTACAACTCCTTCTTAATGTTGCCCCTAATATTTTGAACCTAGATTTAAATCATTTTTGCAAAGAGCATATGAAATTCTTAGTTGTGTAAGACTTGGCTTGATAAATTAGTTATTGTGTGTGTCTAGAATAATGATATAATTCTAAAATGCATTTGGTGCATCACCTCCTAGGATAGGTTTCAATTCAAGAATTTCTCTACCCTATTCCCAAGTATAAGTTGTTATTTTTATGTGATAAAAAGAGAACCGACCCTATATTGAAGATTGATCTTCACAATAGGCAACCCATAGGCTTGAAGATCATTCCATACTGCACAGGGTTGTTGAGATTTTGATCTTGGAATAAGGGAACAATCCTTGTGACAATAGAGCCCTCATTGAGATTGGTGACATTGGATCAAAAGGTAACTAATTTTTTAAATTTTTTATTAACTTAGTGTGTTGTGAAGTCCTATAATACATGATAAGACAAAGCATACTAAAATGAGTGCTAACAAGCATGAAATTGTACACCTCAGCAAAATGCTTAAAAATTACGATACGATAATAATATGTTTAATATGTATGGGGTTTTATTATAAAAAAACCCATGCATGTTAAGCCTCAGATTTTTTGAGTCATAATGCATTTAGATTATTTGAATTTCAAATAACCTGAACATGTTACCTACATTTTTGGGATTTTTAGGCGAGTGACCACTTTTTTTTTATCACCATTTGGGTGCACACACCCATGAAAAGAGAGAAATGTCATAAGAAATTGTCACGTTGTCCTAAAAAAACACAAATATGTGTCTTGCATATAAAGACAACCAAGAAGAGGTGAGAAGGTAAGAGTTGAACACTACCTACCCCTCCAAGTATGTGACAAGTGTGAGACTCTATGGAATGTGGTGTCATATGACAATCCTAAAGGATCATATTTGTCATTAGTATACAAGGAAACAGTATATGGACTGTCAGTTTACATGATCACCGAGTGACAACATTCAGTCAGACACAATGATCACCGAAATCAGTGAACACCAAAACCAAACTATCACCGACAAATAGTTTACAGAATAAACCGAGACCACAAGTTCATAGAGAAACCCAAGATAAGTATTTCTACAGAGACATCACCGAGCACCAGTCTATTGAGAGACAATTTTATTCCCAAGACAAGTGGATATGAGATACATGTCACATAAAGCACTTCAGTTTTATAAATAGCTTTATGCTTAGCTGTAAAACCATTTCTTGAGGATCAAGTAAAGCATATGTAATAGTTTTAATCAGTCTGACTGATTGTAAACATGCAAACTAGAAGATCAAGGTCAAGTTGTAAACCTTTGATCATAGAGTTTTCATTGTAAAGCGTGAAACCTAATTAGGTCAATACATTGTATAAATAGATGTATAATCAATTAGAACATGATGATTATAGCCGCAATATACATCTATGGATCAAACAAAGAGTTTCATGCAGAAGGACAGAAAAAGAAGAATTTAGTTATGAAGAACAAGATTCAAGGCTACCAAGCATAACAGAGGTATTATCCATCACTATAGGTGATACATACATTATGTGAACTTAAAGGATCCGTAATCACCAATTCAAGATTACATACCATCAGGTCATAAGTATTTTTGACTACTCTCTAACAATTGTAGAAAATAGAAGAAATCCTTTAAGAAGGTGGACTTAATAGTCTTATTGTAAATCTCTTAACCGAGTGCACATTTAATAGTGTTGTTAAAATATCTTAATTGAGTAGACCTAACCAGTCTAAAATGTTACTCCTAACAGGGTAAGATCATCAGAAGTGAGCACACTTGTAGCCTTAACTGACACCTTCCATTCTGCAGATAGTGAAGGTTTGTGGGTTTCATCCCCACCGTAGTTTTTACCTTCTAACAAGGGTTTTCTGTGTTGCCAATTATTGTGTCATATATAACTACTTTTCATGAATGTTTCTATGAATGTTTACATGCAATTAAGTTTATGATATGATATTACATGCACAAGGTAGAAAAGAAATATGCTTGGTAATGCAAGGAAAGATTACTAAATGATAATTGATAAAAGTTTTAAGGGTGTTGATTCACCCCTTCCTTCTCAGTACACACCATTCCATTATTCCAACAATTGGTATCAGAGCTAGATCTCTTATTTGGAAAAGTTTAAATCACTTGAGAGAAAAGATCATACAATGGAACGGTATAAGCTTGAAAAGAATATCGAGAATCAAAATTTGTAGATATAGATCTTCTATGAGCAATACAAAGAAGAAATAATCAAGATGAGAGAACTATTGGATGAAAGAAAAGTTATGACATCTCGCTACAATGAAAATGACTATCACGAATAAGAGATACCTAATTTGTTTGAGTCATTGAGATCTACATCTAGCAATACATCTGACACATCTGAAGGAAACATTACAAGCCTTAATAAAATCGATCATCTGAATGAACAAGTAAAGGTACTAAAAATTGGTCAAGAGACACAGATGGTAAGAATGATTGATGTTATGAATAATGCTAGACAAGTTGAACAAGAAAGGATATTAGCCATTCATGACAGGAGGAAGATCACTGAAAAGCTACAAGAGAGAGAGAGAAAAAGATATAGAGACTAACTGAACATTATCATGAGATCACCAATGAAATAGTTCTTATGAGTCATGAGGCCAACTGGCTGAACATAAAACTCAATGGGAAATTGGAAGCTATTGGTGAATTAAGAGAAGAAAATGAAAAACTAAAGCATGAAGTAAGGATTCAACAACAACATAATGATATGATCAAGAAAGTTGAAGAGAGTACAAAAAGAATGGATGATTTTCTTAATGGGCAAAAGAGACTCAATAACAATATCGGCTTAGGGTATACCGAACATGGAGAATCATCAAACCAATCTGATCAAAGGAATATCTACACAAATCCAAGACCAAGGAAGTAGTCATGCAATCACTGTGGAAAACCAGGCCACACATCAAATGTTTGCAGGAGCAAAGCTAAAGGTATTGCTAAATCCACTTATACATTCATAGGTAAATGTTATAACTGTAACAAGCATGAACACAAAGCACATGAATGCAGATCTAAGGTGAACAAACTAAAGAAGGAATCCTACATGGAAAAATATTATTCCACTTGAAAAATTCATGGCCACGCATCTCATGAATGCGGGAAAAAGAAAAAGCAAGTATGGAAACCAAAAGAACAAGAAAATGCTTATAACCCGAGAAGAGTCGGTAACTCTTATGTTTGGGATTACAACATACGGGTAAATTGCATATCATGTGGTAGATATGGACACATAGTTGCAAATTGCACGAGGAAATGGATAAGAAGGTCTAGGAACTGGACTAACTCCAGAATGGCATGCTTACATTGTCATAAGGTTGGTCACCTAAGAAAGGACTGCAGAGACCGAGTGACAGATTCAAGCACTTTTTCTAATGGCAATACCATTGAAAATATCAGGAGAATGAGAAATCAAATGTGGAGGAAAGCTTCAAGCAAAGATGATGTTGGACCAAGCACCACATTTGGTGACACCTCATCCAATGGATTAGGTGATTCCACCACCCCCACCTAAGCAAAACAAGCATGGAACTGCACTCTACACAGTTATATTTTACATCAGTTCCAATATTCACAGATAATATGCCAAATTAGCATGAATGGAGATGCACTATGGTATTACTTGTTATGAATTTGTGAATCTAGTCTCATCGGTAAATACATACCAAGCATCATCGGTATACATATGGAAAAAAACCAAGTTGTCAATATAAACCGAGCACTGTCGGTAAACATGTAAAAGACAATAAAGTCTTTGCTACATACTGAGCATCGTCGATGAACATGTGAAAAAGTGCAACTAAGTTGACACTTACCCCGAGCGTGTACACTCACCAAGGATGAAACTTTGGTATGTTACCTGAGCGTCTTTGTTTTGTTGACCGAGTGGTAGCCAAAGCATTAAATGTACCACTTAGGTTATTTTCTATAAATAGGGCATCAAAGAGCTCATTCATTCACAAAGCAAAAAAGAGAAAATAACATAGTGAAAACAAGCGACCAAAACCAAAAATATTGCAGATCGATTCACAGAAGATTCAAAGGCTATTTCAAACAGATTTCAACAATCCAAAGCAAAGATCACATGAGTAACTGGACTCACCAAGCTCATAGGTTTGTTCACAAGATGCCCTAATTTTACAAAAAAAAAGCAACTACATAAAGAGTATCACAAATCAAGAAAAAAAAGGACATGAAGTTCAAACTGATAAATAACACAACCTGTGAAGAGCCCAATTATAAATTTTTCCTTGAGATTTCTTCACAACTCGACGACAAGGGAGAATTCTCAAGCATCCCTCCAAGGGTTTTACTAGTTGAAGATATCTGCACATACATCCACTGCAAGATTGTAGAGATCGAAGAACTTGAGGTTGAAGAAGCTTACCAAAAGCTTTGTATAGATGGAAACCTTAAAGATGAACACAAAAACATTGAGGTGAAAGGGTTAACAAATGCCCTAATGTTCCCGAAAGAGTTCAATACTGAGTGGATTTGGAGAGTACTCAGCTAAGTACATGACAGAAAAATGTGGTTGGATGAACCAAAACCAATCACTAAGGATGTGATTCACGCTATAACAGGTTATCCAGTAACTGACAAAGCAAAATCCCTAAAGCATCCTTCTCGCCCCAAGATTGAAAAGATAATAGGTGCAGTATGGGATGGAAGAGGTTTGAAAGTTAACTCAATGACTGAACCAAAGATGAAGTTCAGTGCATGTGTACTTGGGTACAAAATATACCAAGTTAGCAGATTGAACAACATAGCTTGTGGAGCAGTTGACATCGCTTATAAGATTATGAAGAAAGGACTACAACTAGACTTATCCAAACTGCTACTGAAGTAACTAGAGGATAATATGAGAACTATTATATCAGCCAGATCTAACACATGTAAGTTTGGTTCCTTGCTTATGTGCACATTCTTCTACTTTCAGAAAAATTTTCCCCTCTGTCGATAATGTCACTTGGGACACTACCCGACCAATAACTGCACAAATTAGTGAATTCATAAAGTCACTAGGGATAATTTCACATCTGTAATGGATGCATACTTCACTACCTTCAAGGATAGAATGCATAAGAGAATGAGAATCCCTGTACAATTGGTTGAAAAATATAAAGATGACATATGTTTCATAGTGGACACAGACACCACTTTAATCAAACTAGCTGTACCGAGAACAGCATGGTTGCCACCATTGGATTATAAGATCAACATTGATCAAGCTACAGATGATATCGAAGCATTATTGAATGAACTAGTAGACAAATCATTGAGTAGATTTGGCACGTATGAGGAAGCTAAGGCTAGAATCAAAACTGGCCTAGTAGTGAAGAAGATAGACCGAAAGAAGAATAAAATCATAAATAATCTTAAAAATAAAATTTTGGTAGATGAAGAAGAATTGGAACAAGATGCCACCGAGGGACAGTCACCCGTCAGTGAAGGAAAAGAGTCAAGTGACTATGATTCAACTGAACTGATGCACCACCAACAAAGAAACCAAGAATTACTATTGCATCAAGAACTAGGAGTCAGACTACAAAAGATGTAGACTCACCACCGATAAATAAAGGTACAGTGAGGACTTATAAGAGAAAGCCTCAAACTGGGAAAACAACACCGAGACAAAGAAGGAGATATATCCGAGGAAAAGAAGACAAGGAAGATACTGAATAGGATGAGAAAGAACAAGGACTCCAAGACGAAGAGCTCAAAATTTCCTTAAACAATTGATGAAGTTGTTGAGTTAATCATCAACACAGGTAGCATATCACATCGAAAGATAAGAAAATGGCTAACCTTGTCTCCCAAAGATTAGAATAAGATAGAAGAAGCCATAATTAAGGCAATGTTTGCATACAAGTATGTACCAATACAATTCAACAATAAAATGCCACAAGAGATTAATGACATAATATTAGCAAGATGGACTTATGCACTACACACGGAGAAACAACTAAGGGAAAGATCCCTAGTTACACTCATGCCACCCGAGTCAACATTTGAAGAGATTGATGAAACAATGAAGGAACATGCAAATAAATTTTCAGAAAAGATGAGAGCATACAAGGTACTAGAGGACAAGTTAGAAGACCTTGAAAAAGAAAGCAATGAGACTTGGAATAAAATCTTCAATGCCCCCAAGAAGGTACTATCTCTTACCGAGACACCTCACTATGAATAGAAGGAGGCCATACTGATCCCATAACACATTTTCATCAATGTTACCGAGGATATCACTCCAGTTGATTTGGAAACACAGGAAAGTAAGGCCACAGATGACATACCTCACCTATTACCATCATTAGGGGAAACACCAGACATCACAATCAAAGATATGACTCATATTGATTCTGATGATGATCCCAAAAATGATGAAGATGTAATTGATGCCACTGAGTAAGAAAAGGAAAAGGATACAATGGATGTTGCATAGGTAAATGTACCAGGTCACATGCCCTTATTGATACAAGATATCAACATAATTACTGAATAAAAAGAGAAGAAACCTGATGCAAACATACCAATGGACACAAATAATGAACAAGGGAAGAAAAAAGATACAAATGAGAAAAGAAAGATACAAGTGGAGAGGAAGCACCGCATGATGTAACTATGAAGAACATCGATGAAGAAAAGGCTGCAGATAAAGACAAGGTTGATGTAGAGACATCTACTACTGACCAACAGGTTAATACCAAGCAACATACAAAAGGTGCCAAACCTCCCACACAATCACCAAAAGCAAAAGAAACAGAGAAGGAACTTGCAATAGTCCTTCATTCCCCTACTTTGAGCACTATTTCAAAGAAGAAGAAGAAAATAAAAGCACCGGTCACACTCGATGAAATCATTGACATACCCGACTGTGATCCTAGAACACTGGATCCTGAGTCCCTGACCAAATATGGTGAACTTTGTAAGAGGAAGGATATACAGGACAAGCTCAAGAAAGAGCACAAGAACTAACAAGTCCTAGATACCACAAAAGAAATAATATTGCAGATAGTACTTGACACTAAAATTGATCAAAATGCTCCAATACTTGATCAATTAGCAGTACTCACCGACGTCATTACATCACATAATGTAGATGCAGACAAAGTCATTAAGGAACATGCTGAGGAGAAGTGTCAATACAAGTTAATTGAGAACATCAGCCAAGAAGTGGCAGAAAATAAGGTAAAATTTTATGAATTAGTAACTATTATGGAACCAATAATATCAGAAGTAGTTAAACTAGTTCAAAAGTTGTGCACAATAGAGCATTTCACTACTGAGCATAGTGAAAAGATAACTAAGATAGATGAAGATCTTAAGGCTAGTGCACAAAGTCTCACAACCGAAGAAAATGCATTCCAATTACATTATGAGAATATTGTAGAGTCAAAAAGGTTGAGACTAGAACTATAAAAGGCTGAAAGCAAAATCTGAGATGAGGTAACCAAGCTCCAAGATAAGTTACTCCCAAATCTCACACTGCTTTTGAAACACATGACTTTGGCAAAAACATTGATTTCCACCCTAGAGATGTCTATTACCGAGAGTATATATGACATGCACGCCAGACTCACTTTGGAGCACATGACCCTGAAACACCTCAAAGAGCAATGAGAGAAGCTAATGGAAGATATTCAAAAATCCCATGCACACATATTTGTCAAGTTGTAAGTACTACACCTTTGTCATTGTTTTCAAAAAAGGGGGATATACATGTCAAAGGGGGAAAATGTACAAAAGGGGAAAACATGTCAAAGACCAAAGAGGAAAATATAGAAAGGAGAAACATGTACATACACTGTACCGAGGCATGCACATAAGGGGAGTCATTGACAAGGTATACACTTGGTGTAGATACTGAACGTTTTAGTTTGCACATATTAGTTTTTCATACTAATGCCAAAGGGGGGGATTGATAATCCTAAAGGATCATATTTGTCATTAGTATACAAGGAAACAATTTTTGGATTGTCGGTTTACATGATCACCGAGTGACAAAATTCAGTCAGACACAATGATCACTGAAATCAGTGAACAACAAAACCAGAGTATCACTGAAAAACTGTTTACAAAGTAAACCAAGAGCACAAGTTCATAGAGCAACCCGAGAGCAGTATGTCTACAGAGACACCATCGAGCACTAGTCTACCGAGAGATAGTTTTATTCCTGAGAAAAGTGGATCTGTGATACACATCAAATAAAGCACTTCAATTTTATAAATAGCTTTATGCTTAGCTGTAAAACCATTTCTTGAGGATCAAGTAAAGCATATGTAATAGTTTTAATCAGTCTAACTGATTGTAAACATGCAAACTAGAAGAACAAGGTCAAGTTGTAAACCTTTAATCATAGAGTTTTTATTGTAAAGCGTGAAACCTAATTAGGTCAATACATTGTATAAATAGATGTATAATCAATCAGAACATGATGATTGTAGCCGCAACAGACATCTATGGATCATATAGAGAGTTTCATGCAAAAGGACATAAAAAGAAGAATTCAGTTATGAAGAACAAGATTCAAGGTTACCAAGCAGAACAAAGGTATTATCCATCACTGTAGGTGATACATACATTACGTGAACTTAAAGGATCTATAATCACCAATTCAAGATTGCATACCATCAGGTCATAAGTATTTTTGAATACTCTCTAACAATTGTAGCAAATAGAAGAAATCATTTAAGAAGGTGGACTTAACATGCTTATTGTAAATCTCTTAACCGAGTGCACACTTAACAGTGTTGTTAAAATCTCTTAACCGAGTAGACCTAACCAATCTAAAATGTTACTCCTAACATGGTACGATCATCAGAAGTGATCACACTTGTAGCCTTAACCGACACCTTCCATTATGTAGATAGTGAAGCTTTGTGGGTTTCATCCCCACCATAGTTTTTACCTTCTAACAGGGGTTTTCCGCGTTACCAATTATTGTGTCATGTGTAACTACTTTTCATGAATGCTTCTATGAATGTTTACATGAAATTAAGTTTATGATATGATATTACATGTATAAGGTAGAAAAAAAATATGGTCGGTAATTCAAGGAAAGATTACTAAAGGATAATTGATAAAAGCTTCAAGGGTACTGATTCACCCCTCCCCTCTCAGTACACACCATTCCATCATTCAAACAATAATTATGCCTTGTGATTTTGGGATATTCAAGGAAGGGGGAAAAAACATATATTAGAGAATATTTGTTTTATTTAGAGAGGATCTCAAAGATAATATAATAGGAAAATGTAAATGCATTGAGAAAAATACATGAGAAGAAGAAAGGCCATGACTTTAAAAAAATACTATGGCAGATACTATTATGTCAAACAATTCAAAGTTGTATTCAAATTAAAAATTATTATGGAGCCTATATAAGGTAAGTGTCATGGAATAAAGACGAAGAAAACAATTTTGGGTCCACCTAAGAAGAAGAGGTAAGCTACCATCTCTATCATGTTGATGATAATTTCCATCTTTGTGTAAGTTTGGTTCATTCTTCCACCTTCGTGGTCATCAACTTTGGGCTAGCAAACAAGGTATATTGAGATCTAAATTTATCACAAACACATTCTTTATAATAAAAATAAAATATTATAGTCTGATTGATCAATGTAAATCCTGAAATAACGTAGAGTAGGGGAGATATATACCAACCATTTTTCCTATCCAAATTCTAAGGGTTGGCAACTTTTTCTCTTGTCCTTACTTGGAATTTTCACAACAATGTTTAGCAAACATTTCAAGGAAACGTTCAAAATACATTTCTTGTGGGTAAAAGAAGAGGTTTTGTGAGAAATATATATATTTAGAAGGGATATCACATAAGAAAGAAGATAATGTTAGTAATAACTGAGAAGGGGGGGGGGGGGGGAATCAG
>MU226395.1:1548535-1567212 GCA_018584345.1 Thuja plicata | reverse complement strand
TAGCCTTGAGAGGGCACTTATGAGATAAGTCCCAAGGCTCTCTACACTGGAAGCACAATTTCTTCTTTCGAAGTTCATTCAGGGTCTCACTATCTAGTCTTTTTGATCCTTCCTTGGGTTTGTTGTAGTCTTTCTCAAATGTTTTTTTGTCTTTGTCCTTGCGGTAGGAAGAGTCTGTAGAATGGTATTTCCCTTTGTGTACTGAAGGGGCTAAATCTTGTGCCTTTTTAGTTGCTTCTACTAAGGTGGGTGGATCATGTCCCTTCACCCAACCACGTAATGGATCAGCAAGTCCATCACAAAATAACACCGCCAATCTCCTAGGAGAGATATCAGTAACAAGTACAGATAAGTGCTAAAACTCAGTGATGTACGCATCCACAGAACCTGACTGTTTTAACTGTGCTAGCTCCTTGAAATGTAACTCGGGGTCCCTAGTGTCAAATCTCTCAATCAATCTTTCTGTGAATTCCTCATAGGATCTAATATGATTATGCCCCAGAGTCACCATGCCATGATGCCACCATTCATGCACAACGCCATCCAAGTGCATAGCAGCATACTTGATAGCCTCCTCCTCAGGCATAGGATTCAGCTGCAAGTATGTATCTATCTTCTGCACCCAAGCTCGTGCAGTCATCTTCCCTGAAGCATCATTATAAGGTAAAGAAAGTTTTCCAACTTTCTTTCTCAGCTCAAAGTTCTGATTCCTCCCTCCTACTCTAGGCATATGTCTCATCCTCAAGTCCATATAATCTCTAAGGGAAATATCCGCCTGAAACTCCGGTCCACTAGCCTCCCAGTCCCTCCTGAACTGATCCTGTAGCTCGGTAATCTGCGGTTCGTTCACTTGTTGAACCGGATCTCTAGGTGGGAAGGTGGGTAGAAGAGGTCTCGAGCTCGCTGTCCGAGTTGGGCGTGTAACGTGCCTAAAGTTATCAGCCTCATTCCCATTGTTGCCACGTCCATTATTATTACCATTAATGTTATTCTCAAGACCGTTGATGTCGCCTCGACCTCCATTATTATCATTGCCCTGATTGTTATTGTTTGTATTGTTGGCATCACCTGGATTAACATTGAAGCCCATCTGTCTAGCCATAAGCTGCAACATCATGTCCATTTGCCTATTCTGCTCCTGCTGCATACGCTGCCCCTGCTCTAAAGTGTCCAGCAATTGTCTGAACATTGCCTCCCCCTGATTTGGACTGGTATTCCTACCTCCGCCGAGTCCTGTATTCTTGTCATCTCGGTCACCCATACTGCTGTCTTGATCAAAGAATATCTCCTCTGTGTCTGTATGACTGGAGGCTCCCTTCTTTCTCTTTTCAGCAATAAGGGAGGCTCCCTTCTTACTGTAGGTGCCTTCAACGGAAACTGAACTGAAATACAAACAATTCCTATTGCGACAATAATACCGGTGGCTTAAGGGTTGACGTAAGAACAACACTTAAGACATTGGTTTATTTATAATAAATTGAAACAAATACAGGAACACAAAGTCTCTTGTACTTACTTTGAAAGATGATTCTGAAAATAGAATAGCTAGGAAAGCACAAAGTCTTTCACTGAATGTCCTCTTTCTTGACAAAAACACTTATCACTGAAGCCCAAAGTCTTCAGCTTTAAGTTATTGCAGCCACTTCTATCTATAACAATTTGTCCTCGTGCATCACAAAGCCTTGAAAAGTTCAAATTGGTTTTGAATGCAATAGGCAGCTCAAAGTCAGCACAATTGAATTCATATCCCTCTTGAGCAAAACTCCAAAACTCACAATCAATATCCAAAAAATGTCGTCACATAACACCTTGAATCAACACAAAATTTGAAAGCAAGTTGCCCCTTTTAGTGAAAGCAATCTGATTTACATCCAAGCACAAAGTCTTAAAGCACTAACTTTGACTTATTCAATGCTACAAGGCTTATCCACGAACTAATTAACTAACTTTGACTTATTCAATGCTACAAGGCTTAAAGCACTTGCGACATGATTACATGGAACAACTTTGCACATGATACTATCACATGTAATTACATCTTGTTTTTACATTACATGTGATCTGTCAAGTACAAATTACGAAAACATGATGAAAATATTCTAAGTGCTTGGCAAGACACGACTTTTATTACATCATCTTTTATTGGTCCTCATGCTGCTACAGGATGCTCGATGATTGATGTGTTCTGATTTGGTGAAAGCATCTCGAACTGGAATATGAATCTGTTAAATTTTAAGTAATAAGATCTAAACTAAATCAGAACAAAACAAATCAGAATAAGAAACACAACACAATTCCCCGGGAAACCTCTAGGAGGAAAAAAACCCAGCATTCAAGTCCAATTATTATTACTTTTCTCCAATTGACTTACAATAATAAGGCTGAAGATTTGCTGAGGATCCCCGATCCACGAAGCAAATCAGATGTAGAAGATTGAATCAAGTAATAGCCCAGATTTGATCCCTCAATTGAATCTCTGCCCTATAAATGAATGCTCAGATTTAGTCTGTGTAGCCTAGATCAGGTCTTCATGTAATCTCTGAGTGTAGGTAGTTTAGACCAGATCACAATGCATGTTGGAGCAGATTGGTATTCGCTGTTGGAGGAGATTGCACTATAAATATAACTGAATCACGTTTTCTTCACAAAGTCGCTGTCTTGTGTTTGCTGTTTGGAATGCAACTATGAATTACAATCTTTGCTGATTAGTGTAGCAGAGACCAAAATCGCAAGTATGCTTGTATGTAATAATGTTATTCTTGCACTCGAAAGTCCTCATATATATATGAGGGAATAGTAAATTAATGAAGGGTTGGCATCCAAGGCCGACCTTTGATTTAATTCTTTTTGGCGCCAAAAAGGAAAACGTCTATAGATGTTTTAATCAAGGAGAAGGAAAGGGCCCAACCCTTAGTCGATTTATGTTAATTTAAATTAAATATATAAATTAAAGTATTTAGATTTAAGTCTAATTTATTATTATTAGCTATAATTCGAATCTAGCTATTAAAATTAACAGAATTTGCATGCTTGATTGTTTTGTATTGATGACATCAACCAATCCCCTGCTCGAAATCAGTCTTGAAAGCTTTCTATGCTCTCATCCTTTCGTCACTCATCTCTTTCTTTGAATGGCTCCATTATGTTGTCATTCTTTAGCTACCAGAAAAGGCCATAACATGGTTTTTCAAGCTAGAACTTTGTAGATCTGGAAGTGTATGTGAATGGAATATGAGTGGAAGGCCTTTGAGTAGTGAAAGGCAATGGATTGTAGGCAAAATCAGCTTTTTAAATGAGGGAAAAACTCAAAAACGGGTTTTTCTAGGAGCACTGCACGTATGCGGACAGCAAGTTTGGAGCAAGAAAATGAGATGAAAATGCATGAAAGATGTATGGTTGCCGTCTACTTATAATGGAGTTTTGAATTTCCATTACAAATGAACTGGCAAGCAACTACCAACATGGAGTTTAAGTCACATGGCAGCGGTGGAATAAGTACAGATAGGGAACATGGAATGCATGAAAGTGGGTTTTTGAAATGCAGAGCTTGAACTTGTTAAACACTGCCCAGCTTTAAAGAAATTCTGAAGCCATTTCCAAATATAGGGAGAATAAATAAAGTTCGTTTCAAATAGAGCGGCCACAATGAATCAGCCATATGGCAAAGATTACAAATGCAGCCCATACAAAAGGAAGTCATGCCTCTTTAAAATGATATGTCTAAAATGAATAAGCCTTATAAATAATCAATGATGACATGGCACATGATATGGCAATTTGACTAGGCACACGTCAACAAACAAGTAGACACACAACCAACTTAAGCATGTCAAACAACTCAAGAATGTCAAGCAACTCAAGCAGCTTAACCAAGCAAGCAAGTGGCTCAATGAATTTTCTATTACTCTGAGTAATCCACTGAAATTCATTTGACCTTGATCATTAGCCTTTGACATCAATGACAACTTTCTCAACAATTTTGAGCAGTAGGGGATTGAGAAAGTTTCAAGTGCAGGATCCTGCAAGATTCCTAAATCTTTTTTATTTCCTTATGTAATAAAGAACCTTTTTCAATAATGGTTGGGAAAACATTGAGTGCTCTGGAATGTGAAAAAATCACAGTTGTCCAAATGTTTGTTCCATAGATAGGAATTGCATAGGTAGAGGTGAGTGAATGGCTAAACTAGAAACATTTGGCTTCCTGGCAAGGAAAATTGCAAGCAAGGCTGATCAGCCTTATTTTCATTTGATTTAGTTTTTGATCTTCATTCTTCACTTTGGGTTTTCCAAGTCAGATGCACCAGATGTGGAATGTGGAAACTGTTTTTGGTTTGAGGTGACAGGGAAAATGCTTTCTATTTTGGCAAGGAGACTTGTTGCCACCTTTCATAGTTAATTCTTTCATGCACTTTTAAGAATTTACCATAGATATCATATACAATGGACTTGTCTGCTGGCCTTAGCGAACTGATTCTTAATGTAAGCTTTTTGAGTTTTGTGATGGACTAAGAAATATAATGTTTTGGGGTCAAGCTATAATTGTATCATATTTTGGAATTATGTGAGCATGTGATAGAATTCTTAGAATTCACCAATGTATTGGATGGTATGGTGCCATGCCCTTAACCCATTGATTGTACTGGAATATGTGTAGCTAACTTGTAGCTATTATAACCCTTAATAAAGTTATATGAAAATCTATAGTCTTATACTTGTAGTTTGGTTGACTTGGGTGGCTTCCATGGCCTAGGTACGGTATATATAAGAGTTAATGGATAGATTATTATTATTATCATGTTGTAAATTCTATTCTTATTGAAGACTTGTGGAGGGTTGCCTCCTTGAAGAGGCTTATTATTATCAAGTATTACCGATTATTGGCAACGTATTCCTCATTATATTAGAGCATTATGTTGGCATCCAGAAGGCAAGAAACGGGCAGATGTTTTTCAATATAGGATGTCAAATTGTAAAGTGCATCTCTACGAATTCTTAAATTTATTTGAAATGAAATTTGAGGAGTTAATCAAGGATAAAGAAAAGTTACTAGAGTCCAAATTTCTGGTCATTCAAAACAATTTTGAAGGAGTTACTGTGAGATTAGAGTTTTTACCCGATTGAGTATCAAGGCTGCAAAGCAGCAAATTTTGTGAAGATATTTTAGAAAATTATTTTGAGACTTACTTATGTTATGGTATTAATTTCTGCTTATTTTGATTTGTTTTGAATAAGTTATTGTCAAAAATCTTTTGGTAGCATCATGATGGATATAGATTTGGAGTTTTGATTAGTTGGGATTGTAGATGTGAGGTTGTCTTCATTAGATGATAAAGTGCACTGTTTGTGAGAAGGTATGCAAAATATGCAGTCTACAACGACATGAGAAATAGCCAAAATCAAGTCAGGAATGAAAGGACAAATAGCTAGCATAATGTCTGAAACAATATTTATCTCCAAGACTCTATCCAGAAGATATTAGTCTTACAAACAAAGGCACAACCCATGTTTCCATCAGTTAAGGTAGATCGTTTGTATAAGCCAATCTCAATCCAAATGCGAATACTGATTTTGGATCTTGAGACTTGCTGTTGAAGGTGGATATGCCTAATCTTGATAGCAAGAATTCACTTGGATAAATCAAATCTGGATTTTTTTTAATGTAAATTAGATTCCAAGAGGGCAAAAGGTGATAATGTCTTCCTTACTTCTAGAATCCGAGTAACTCATTTGGTATCGATGGCTGTGCTTAGGAAAAGGCTCTTAGTGTCACTTGGCTAGTTTTTACAGAAGAGTTCTGGCTGCAGTATAACAATAATGCATTAGAGAATTAATTCAATTATCAAGCCAAACTAGGACAAATATGATTCTTGAAGGATTAAAATCCTTAATTCCAGAGTCTATCCTTGTTAGTGGAAATAATTCTAGATGATAAATTCAATGACTTGTTTCTCGGCAAGCCTAAGGATCACATGCAACATGAGTTATGTATGTTTAATCCTTTTAGTGTATCTTATCCTTTTATCGTGGTATGTAGGAAAAAGGTTTTTAGCTCCCAAAATGCAGTTGTTCAATAACATAAGAGAGATAAGCTTTCTAGTACAACCATTTCATTAGCCTACTAGATTGACTCCTCAAGAAATTGAAGAAAAAAGGACAAAAGGGTTATGTTTAAATTGTAATAGCAAATATAATTAAGGACATAAATGTGCTGAAAAGAAGTTTTTTTTTTGTCTTAGGGTCTAGTGAGGAAGAAAAAGGTGATGAAATAATAGAGGTCATCAATGAGTTAGATGATGAATTACAAGTTATTTATTGTCATGCACTTTTTGGAATTAGCACCCCACGAAAGCCCAAGCGCATGGTTTATTGAAGAAAGAGAGTAATAGTGGCGATTAACATTGGCAACACTCACAACATTGTCAACAAGAAGTTAGCTTTTTGTTTGAATTGTTTTAACCTTCCAAGCTCAGAATTTTATGCCACGATAGGAGATAAGGTCATAATCACTTGTTAAGGTGAGCACCATAACATTAAACTTCCATGGGATATTGTGAACTGGATTGTCCTATGTTTGCCATCTCCATGGGCACAATCGACAGTTTTTTGGGAGTCTAGTTGCTTACTACATTGGGGACAATTGAGATGAACTTACAAGAGCTATTTATGTGTTTTCAGTAAGAGGGCGGGTTAGTCACCGAAGAGGTTTGCATGCAAAGTATGCATAGAAGGTAAATTCCCATCAAATTCAAAAGATGCTTAACAAGGATGGGTTTGTTGGTTCATTGTTTTCATTAGAATTATATTAGTCAAAGATTCTTACATTCCCAAATCTGCAAGAAATTGTAGATGGGTGCTTAATAGTTTTTGAAGATATGCTTAAAGGATTGCCTCCCAAAAGAGATCTTGATCGTGCCATTCAACTATTACCAAGGAAACAACCATCCAACATTAGGCTCTATAGGTACTAATATCTATGAAAGAATGAGATTGAAAAGATGCTACAATAGATGTTAGGGGCAGTCATTTTCAAGCATAGTTACAATACTTGATCCTCTCTAGTGGTAATGGTGCACAAGAAAAATGACGCTTTACATATTTATCTTGATTATTGAGAGCTCCACAAGTAAATCGAAAAAGCTAAATTTTCAATTTCAATAATTTATAATTTGTTAGATGAGTTAAAAGGTACTATTTATTTTACCACCACACACACATAGACAAGGTCGTTATGAATTTTTGGTGAAACCATGAGGACTGCTATGATTTCTAGTGATGCCATTTGGCCTTACAAATGCCCTTTCTACATTTCAAAGTTTGACAAATGCTATCTTCAAGCCATTTTTCTAAACATTGTTTCGATAGTGACATCTTAACATATAGCTAAACTTGGGGGAGACATTTGCAATATTTGAATCAATTTTTGGACATTCTTGAACAACATCAACTTTATGCTATGCCCTCCAAGTGTGTTTTTTGAGTCAAAGGGGTGCACTTCCTGGATCATATTGTTTCATTTCAGGGAGTCAAGGTGGACCCTCACAAGATTAAGTCCATAGTAGAATGGCAAATGTCCATAACCCACAAGAAGCTACAAGGTTTCTATGGATTGACTAGTTACACTTTGCATTATGTAAAAAATATATGGTAGCATAGCAGCACGGATTTGCTTCTTTGAAGAATTCCTAGTGGAAGTAGGCAACCACTAGTGCATTTGAGAAGCTAAAGGAAGCCATGTGCACTATTACAATTTTAGTTACCCCATATTTTTGTAAAATCTTAGTTATGAAATATGATGCTTTTGGGAATGACATATGAGCAATACTCATGCAAGTGGGAAGACCTCTATCATTTTAGGGAATACCCCTAGCATTTGAGAGTCACCAACTCAAAGTAAAAAATTGTTGAAGCTCATTTATGAGAAAGAAATGATGGCTATCCTACACGTAGCCAAACAATTGAGAGCTATGGTAAGACACTTAAGGCAAGGACACATGATGCTTGTCTCAAATACATCTTTGAACAAAGATCATCATTTTGAAGAGTAGCAAAGAAAGGGTCATGAAGATGTTCGGATGTCTTTGAGATCATGTACATGAAAGTAAAGGAGAATGTTGTGGACAATGCTTTATTTGTTGGGGACAAACCCATAGAGTCACTATTGTATGCATTTCCACATTGCAAGTAGATTGTGTGGATGATGCATGAGAAGAATGGGAGAACATGGATATACAAACTCTCATTAGAAACTCCAACACGATTTAAGAGTGTAAGAAAAATATGCATAAAAAGGAGAATCTTTGTGGTACAAGGATAGGTTTTGCCTATGGAAGAACTAAACCTTAAGTTTAAGGTTTGGATTGTGCTCCATGCTTCTCTAGTAGGTTTGCATGTAGGTTTCTTGAAGAGATGGGGTCAAATGGGATGTCAAAAAGTTTGTGGTAGAGTGCATGATATGCTAACAATATAAAGGGGAGACAATCAAGACTTTGGGTCTTCTATGGCCCTTAACCCTTCAAAACTAGAGATGAGAGGAAGAATCCATGGATTTCATCATTGGATTGACTAGGTCTTAAGGAAAAAATCTCATCATGATTGTTGCGGATCAACTAATCAAATATGTACATATTTGTGCTTTGTCATTGCCATACCCATATTTACTAGGTAAAATAGCAACATCTTTGTGGATACTTGTTAGAAACTACATGGGACTCCAAAATACAGTACGTGATTGTGATCTATATTTACAAGTAATTTTTTGATTGACTTATTCTCATGTTTGGACACTCAACTTGCCTATAGTTCATCATATCATCCACAACGAGATGGACAAATTGAGATGGTTAACAAGTGCTTGGAGGGCTATCTCCTTTGTTTCACAAAATATAAACAAGAGAGATGAGTGCAATTGTTTCTAGTAGTAGATGTTGGTAAAACTCCTCTTTCCACATTTCATCCAAAATGCCTATTCTGGCACAACAAGGGTGCCATCAATCATTCATCACCTCTTCATTGTAGGCACACCCAAAGGGTAGAGTAGTTCAACGTATTAAACACTAACAAGAGGCACTCTCTAGTCTTAGGGAGAAGTTGGCAATGCCACATGGTAGAATGACACAACACATTGATCATCATTGCAATGAAGAAATTTATCGGTAGGAGATTTGGTCTTTGTGTGATTACAACTGTATAAGCACATGTCACTAAAAACATGAGAAGAAGGATAACAAATTTGTGTTCAAGTATTATGGTGCATATAAGGTTTTGTAGAAGATGGGCGATGTAGCATATAAATTAGAATTACCCAATTCAACAAAAATAGATTCGCTCCTCCATGTTTTTTGTTTGAAGAAGGTTATTGGAAAAGGAATCTCAACCTAGATAGAATTACTAGACCTTGACATGGAAGACAAAATAATTTTGGAACTTGACTTCAGACATGTACTCAAGGTTGTAAAGAAGGGCAATTGCAAAATATTTTATCAAGTGGAAGAATTCTTGTGTCAAAGATGTTATGTGGAAAAACATTCATTTTTTATTTACTTGAGGACAATGCTTATCTAGAGAATTGGACATGCTATGCCCCTAACCAATTGATTGTATTGGAATATGTGTAGCCTCCTCGTGTTTAAGATAACTCTTAGCTAAGCTATATGATCATTTATATACTTTTACATACAGCTAGGTCGGTGGCATTCATGGCATAATCATGTATATTTAGGAGGTAGTGGTTATTTTATTACCATCATATTGCAAATTCTATCCTTACAGGAGACTTTTGGACGATTGGCCTTTAAATGGCTTATTATTATGAAGTAAGATAAATTATTTGTAGTTTATTTCCTATTATATTCTCTTCTTGTGCAATTAATTTCATTACATAGGGGCACATTGAGATTGAGGAATTATGATTAGTTTTGTTTGGCTATGATACATGGGGATGTATCCTTGGCTTTGAAATTGGCGTATCACCTCCATGGCATTTTCTATATGGTGAAATGGTAGATGATGTCCCCTAGCCGTCCCCAATTTTTTTCAAAATCCCTATAACGCCCTTGGGGTCATAAAAAACATTGGAATGTTTGGTGTTCTCTAGGATGACCGAGGACATGTGAGACTTCCCTCAAACATCTCAGCAATGTCTTGTCATTCCCTATGTGAAAAAAAATTCAGCTTGCTTTTTAAAAAAAATATACAAGCACAATGAAATTTAGATCTTCCCCAATGTTCTTCACAGACAAGAATCTCACAAATGTGGTAAAATTTATTAATCAGGGTGCAATGCTTGCTAAAACCCAAAGTGTGCAACTAAAGTACAACCTCCATAAAGTATCATCTAGCCAACTAGAATCTAACAAATTGAGACTAGAAGAATGTTTCCATCAACCAAAAAAATTCCAAGAGCAATCTCTCAATTCAGTAATTTATATGTTTTGTAATTACAAAATTATACAAAAGATTTTTCTGCCACTACAATGCACTGAGTGGAGATACAAAATTCGAAATACAATCACCGTAGCTGTTTTCTTAAATACAATCTCAAGCAACAACGAGATGAGATAGGCATCTCCAATACAACAAGTGTAGAAGCTAAATGACTACAAACATTGTTTAACAGACCCTCTAACCAATTCACAAAATATAATATTTCCTTATCCATCCCTATAGCTAGCAACATCCTCGAGCATTACTACTAAATATCCTTTTCCTATACATATAATTTAATAGCCGTGTTGCTAGAAAACACGTCTCTGACCCCCTGGGACATGTCTCAAAGACTGAGACATGTCTCTAGTACTTGAGACGTTGCCTGAGATGTCTCTGGTCATAGGACACTTTTTGCCGTAGTCTCTTGAACACTTCCATCATCTTCCACACAAAAGATGCCATTTCCCACACAAATGAAACAAAAAAACATACAACTTAAAAGTAAAACGCATTGGTAAGCTTGAAAATAAACATGTTGTAGAAAGGAGAACATGAGCCGACATAGGGTAGGAGCCAACAAGAGCTGACAGGACTACAAGTATTTGCCATTGGCTATTTGCAGTTTGATGCAAAACTCAAAAGATATTCATATTTTCTATATTTTGGTTGTTCTTGTAATTCCTTTATCTAGACTTTGTAGTATACACAATGGGGTGAATTCTACGAGATCCTTGGCAGTTGGGAATATGGTTGTCATAATGCATATTCTTTCTTCATTCTCGTATGTCTATATTCATATTCTCCTCTATATAATACATAAAATAGTAGAAGGGTTTGAAGTGTCGAAAGATTCAACTTGTTGGTTTGGGCCCTTTCCTTCAGTTTTCTTACACTTTGTCAAATTTGATTAATTCCTATGAAGTTTCCTTTGCTTTTGATTGATGTTTTGGTTCTAGAAGAACTCTTTGCTCATTTTGTCCTATAGATCTGGATTGCTGTTGGGTCCTTATTTTTTGAATGTTTTTCATTGCTTAATATTTGGGGATACACTTGCAAAAGGATTTACAGTGTCAAAAGTTCAATGTCATGATATTTGCTATAAATTATTAAATTATATTAAAAATGGTGTCTCCAAGTATCCCCGTTTCCTATTTTCAAAAATAAACGTACCGACATTGGTACCAGTCTCGTGACAACCTAGTTTTATAGCTCACAAAGTTAAACTTGTTAACACTTAAACATCCATATAAATATACTATACACACATACAAGTATGTATATGTATGTATGTGTATATATGTATGTAAGTATATACATACATATCTATACACATACATACGTCCACAATTATATATGCGTGTATATTGGTGTATATATGTATGTATATACACACAAATATGTATGTATATATACACACATATATGTATGTCTATATGTATGTATGTATATATACATGCATGTATGTATATATCTATGTTACCCGGGTACGCGTTTCCGACCCTAAGCCCCAGGTTTCCGAAACGGGGATGGTTTCGGGGACGGAACAACGACCGGGGATGTTTCCAAGCTGCCCCCACCCAGGCAAGAAAATCGGAAACACGTCCTGAAACTTCGGAAACGGTCAACGCGTTTCTAGTGGGTGTTGATTATCCCAGGGACTGCTTAGCCGTCTCCCGACTGTCCCGGGGATGACTTAAGGTTACCAGTGGCAAAAATAAAATTAAACCAAAAATAAATTAATAAAAGGCAAATTTTAAGCTCATAGGAATAATAAATTGTAGTGTATTGTCATCGCTCAGAAAACAGACAAATAATCTTCAAGTATTCTGTAATCAATCTCCATCGACCAGGAAACAAATACGTAGGATCAAGGAGATTTAGAAATACAATAACCATTCCAATATATCTGCAATTTTTTTATTAGCAATAAGAGGAATAAACTAGAGACATCTTCAATGCAAGAGTAATAGAAAAGGCCAATCTGAATATCATCGAATAGGATGAATGATAAAAGGAAAACATCGGCGATCAGCAGATAACAAGAAGTAACTGTCCAATCATCAGAATCAGAACAAAGTATAAGGAGCAAAGTATTCAAAAAGGTTATTGAAGGAATCAGAAATATAATACGAAACAGCAGAGAAGTCAATCTTAAGTAAATCTAAAATCTTTCAGATTCAGATATTAATATTGAGCATCCATCATCGGTCAGGGAAACAAAAGAGATTTTTATCGCTGATTGTATCCAGATTTGAGGATGCTCAATCGAGCCTTTGCCTTTGGCAATTGGACACTATTTTCTTCGTTCATCATTGAAAGACTTTAAGATATTAACCCGAGAAGGCAATAAGAAATCATAACATAGTTTAGAAAAGGCAATCTGACTATTGGAAGAGTTGGATTCTCCACTTCTTATAGCTAGCACATTAACAATCATCCCATTGGTTAGTAATAGTAAGCATAAGAAAGATTGTTAAGCCTTAGATAACTCAGCAACCAAAGAATGTGACAATGTTATGTAAACAGTAATTCTGAAATTCATGAATATATATATATATATATATATATATATATATATATATAGGCTGCTGTCCCCTGTTCTGGCAAAAAAAGACGTCCCGGAAACTTGGGGTAACATAGATATATATGTATACGGATACATATATGTATATGTATACATATATGTATGTATACATGAATGGATACATATATGTATATGTATGCACATATGTATATATCATATATGTATGCTTACCCAATGCTGTGGAACATATGTTTTTATGGTGTACTTGCGTGGAACATATATTTTCAGTAGCAAGTCAGTAACCTTGGGAAAAGTGGTGTTCATTTTGGTGCTTGAATTTTTATATAGCATGAAATGTAGGATTTACCTTAAAGCATAAATTACATTTTATGGTGTACATCACTAATATGTAGTTCGTTCATTTGGATACTCATGCAAATTCCAGTTTGATAGCTTTGTCAAGATTATATTTATTCTGTGCATTGTTATCAAGATACTTTTGGAATTTGTGGTTTGCAGACATTGAAAAAGACTGCCAAAGATGCTGAACAGGCAAATGCAATTTTAGCTGATACATCAGCGCTTAATAGATTGGGAATTAATGTTGATACAGATATATTTTGTGAGTCTAAAAGTGAACAGCCAGAGTACATTGAAGGAATGGCTCAGAAACCTGAATTTTGTAAGGAAAATATCAATCCCAATGAACATCTCCCAAACGCCCGGATAAGAAGAGATGGCACTGGTCGTGTGTCTTCTAGACGGCCTTTCACTCTTAACTCAAGGTGAATGTTGCTCATAACACTCAATTGTTTCTTCAATAAGATTGCTTGTATCTCCTGTACAATGTTTTAGCTGTTTCTGTATAATGCACAAGTCTTTTACTTGTATTTGTTAATTGGGAAGTTTTTAGTGCTCTTAGATTTGGATTTGGACATTTGGTCATTTTGAATCATGTTGCACATTTATTTCTATACCAGGCAGAAATTGTCTGCACTGTGTTTCACTGTTAGATAAGTTAAGGTCATTCTCTGTTATGTTATTTATGATTGCATATGCTTATGCCATTGTCATTTACTTTGTATTTAAGTTGCAGCTCATTGGGATCAGATATAAATGTACAGAAGGATCCTCGAACTCTGGAAGATGTTTTTGATTTTTTTTCAGCTGCTGAACGCCAAGAAAGTAAGTATCTGCTCTTAATTTCAAGTCTTACTAGCATTCAGTGGAGGTTGATTGGTAAGAGCCGTTTGACATGTGATTATTGTTACAAACTCTTTTACAGATTTGGCAAGAACCCTGGCCAAACCTGGATTGGTTTAGACTGGATATAGATCCCAGTCCTGGTCCAGCCAGTGTTATGCCTAGGTCTGTGGGTTCATCCTCAGTGCATTTAGGTATATATTGGCCGAACTGAGTGATGAGGCAGCCCCACAAAACATAAAAAGGTCAAAAATTTAATATAAACAAGATACTAACTAACTCTTAAGTGACCTGAATAACTGACTTCTAACTCACTAACCATTTACGAAACACACAAAACAAAAGCAGCTAGTGGGAGTGGCACTGACATTGCTTGTGGTGCTAATGAACCTGTTATGACATTGATTCTCTTGATGAAGAGCAATGTCCTGTTGATAACTTTGATGCTCTTTATCATGAGCAATGTGATGATTTGTATTGATTTTTCCATGTGCTGTTGACTAGTAAAACCATTGTGATTATTTTTAACACTTTTACTTGACATTGAAATATTAATAATCAGCTGTATTCTATTTAATTTTCAACAAATTATGGTTATATATAACATAAACTACCTCATTGGTTGGTGCATTTGTTGAGGTGATTTGAACCTCCTTTTCTCTTGTCTAGCCCTCCTTCCTAGGCCATTCATGTCATCTTTTGATGCCCTTCTTCTTGCATCCTTCCATACTTTTTACTCTGTGTATGTGATTGCCTCAAATTGATGCTTTTCTCAACACACTTTGGCAGTCTTTTTCACCTTCCTCCATGCACTCGTCTTGCTTTGATCTCTTCTAGCTTATCTCTAACTAGATGGCTTCCTTCTAGGGGCACCTTTGCCAACCTTGTTGGAAGCAATTGAAGGTTACACAGGGATACGTCCCCGTCCCCAAACCCCTCGTCCTTGTACCCTTGACATTTCTGGGATGACGGGACGCAAAGAGGAGGTCCCCCTCCCATCCCTAATGAGCAGAAATTGGCCGAAATGGCAGGAAATACCCCCAACTGTGTCCCTGGGATGACCAAGGGACATTCGAAACGTTCCCTGGCCATCCTCGAAATCGCTAGCCGTCCCCAAATTGCAGGAATGCTTCCAGCATTCAAAAAAATAAAAAGCTTGTCATTAAAAGTTGCACATACAAATTGAAGTGGAACAAGTTTAACGTGTAAACATTTTATTTTGGGTTAAATTTTCTAGGGACCCAAATTTGTGAATCATTAAAAAATGCCACATTATTGGCCAAAATGAATTGGGTTTTGACATTAACTAATGTTTCTAGCTGGCATTAAGTTGAATCTATGTTTCATGCATGCATCGATGTGTTGGAGTTGCAGGCTTATTTTTCTTCTCAGACAAGACATTTACTGATTTCACCATAAATGTTGTCTCATTAGGGGTTATATAAAACATAAAAAAACATATAATGCATTAATATATTTTGGGAAATTCATACATACATACATACATACATACATACATACATAAATATATATATATATATATATATATATATATATATATATATATATATATCTGTGTGTGTGTGTGTGTGTGTACAAACACACATATTGAACAATAAGAAATGGGAAGCAATGCAATTATGTGATTACTTCCTATTTTCATAATTGCACATTTGGAAGGAAGATGCCTCCACTAGGCTCAAAAGGAGATTCAAGCGCTGAATGGGGCAGTGATCCTTCGCTAAATAAAGAATTGATGAAAATGGAAATGATAGGAGAAATGTAATGTAGGTGACAAAATAGACAAGTAGGTGAAAAACTGTGAATAACAGACTGATACAGAATGACAGAGAGCTATAACTGATAGAAACAAAAACATTTCAGACGCCCTGTTCTAGGTGTTTTTACGTGAAATTTTCCGGGATCCTCCGACAATATCCGATCTTTCTGGCTTTCTGACAAAAGCTTCGTAACTTGTTCTTGCACATAGGAAAACATGGAAGAAGGTTGTCTAAAGGGGTTCGCCCTGTTTAGGAATCAACCTTGAAGATGAAATGAAATTGCATAAAGGAAAGTATGTTAAAAGGTAAGTGTTTGATTCACCTTGCATAAACCCTCATGGACGGATGTAGAAATCGCTCATACCCACGAAGATGCTTGAATGTACTTGAAATCAAGGAGTTGACCTTGAAATGTAGAGTAGGAATCAAGGATGCCCTCACAAATGCATGGCTCTATGATTGCGATTCCTAGATCTTCAATGTAGATATGCTTGATAATCGCTTGCAAAGAAGGAGAATTGATGGGAATGGAGGAAGGATCTTCTTGCTTGATTAAGAATTCCTCTACTTGGCCATCATGGAAGAGAAACTTGCTTTAGTTGGAGAAGGTTGCCCTTGACTTGAATGATCTTGAAGAATTGGAGACCTGGAGAATTTGATCTTGGATGCTTGCCTTCAAGTCTTGAATCCAATTGCTCAATTGCACTTGAAAACTTGATAGCTTGATTGCCAAAATGCTTGCATGAAGTTGTGATATGCAAATGAGGAGAGATACATGGCTTATAAACTCAATCCTACATTTCGAGATTAAAAAATAAGCTAGGTCGACCACAAGATCGAATTTCTCGATATAACCTCGACATAGGGCCCTGGGCCAAATTTCGGCCCAAACAAGGGTGAACAAAACGTTTGAAATGTTCTATTCCTAGGAGATTGGGCCCAAATTTGAACTGGGTGTCGGGAGGAGTGAAAAGATGTGGGAGGAAAAAGGACAGGTTGCTAGGATCAAGCATAACGAACATTTTGACCTTGAAATCATTAAAATGGGGTCTAATAGGTCCTAATAGAACATCCAATTATAGGTGCTAACTTTTTAAGACGATACACATACATATGCACACACACATGTATATACACATTTTTTTTGCTCGGTAATTGGTAATTTATAATTAAAAAATACAATAAACGTTGTCATCATCTAGTGTATCAACAAATTTCCAAACAATTAGACCAGATATGCGCCTAACCTCCTATCATCTATACACCTAGCTTCTTTCCCACGTAGTCAAGATGTACATTCTATACCCGTACATCATTTACATCTTTGCTGGTAAGTATGCAAAAAACAGTTCCGGGTTTATACCATCACCCATTTGCAACAAAAACCTAGTAAAACAGGGCTGACAACCCTAGATACAAAAAGTAAAAAATTGACCAGACAACTATGGAAAACACAAATTATTCACATAGCATAGGGCGTTTGCCCTAGGTGTCACCTTGTGGCGCTTCATGGTTGGTCCTCTTCCTGCAATTGGAGCCTCCTCTTCCTCGTCCACAATCGCTAGAAACATTTGCACCCCGTTCTCTTCCTCATCCACAACTGTTAGGGACATTTGCGCCACGTCCTCGTCCTCCCCCACGGCTTCGCTTCGTTTTTCTTCTTCTTCTTCTTCTTCTTCTTGAATTTGAGCTTTCACCCACTTCATGCCCTTGGTCCCTTTGGTTCCCTCCATTGGCATCATCCTTCATGCACCAATAATCTGCCAATGAGAATTTGAGGAGTGCCTTGTTGAATTACTCCTTTCGTAGCCTAGATTGCAACACCAATTCTCAATCCTTGGTGTAATCGAAAAGAATTTTCCACATCTTCTGCCCTTCGGCAATTCTTGCCTCTCTATTCTCACTAGCCCGCTAGAGAATAAAAAGGTAGATGGTTGTTGGGTAGATGGTCGCGTATCAGCTACCTTGACGTGTCCACCTGCATACATCGCCAAAACTATAACGTTCTTGTCACCACTAGCTTGGACAAAGAATCCGCCAAAGTATTGCCTTCCTTATATTCATGGGAGATTTTGAAATTTTGGAAAGTTGCAAATTTCTTTCGAATAATGGACCCTGTCCTTCGGCCCTTCTTGCCTCTCTATTCTCACTAGCCCTCTAGAGAATAAAAGGGTAGATGGTTGTTGGGTAGATGGTCGCGTACCAGCTACCTTGACGTGTCCACCTGCATACATCGCCAAAACTATAACGGTCTCGTCACCGCTAGCTTGGACAAAGATCCACCAAAGTATTGCCTTCCCTATATAAATGGGAGATTTTGAAATTTAGGAAAGTTGCAAATTCTTTTGAATAATGGACACTATTTTGTCGAGTTTCCAAACCATCGATTTCCCATTGATTATGGCATTTACAATTATTTGTTAGTCGCCTTCTAGGTGCAGTTTATTTACACTGAGTCTGGATGCTAGATCCATTGCCATCAGGGCAGCTTGAGCTTCTGCTTCATTATTGGTTCCATCTGCCAATTTATAGATTCTACTGCCATAATGTTCCCCCCATCATCTCTAGTAACACATTACGTTCCCGATGGACCCGGGTTACCCTGTGAAGCTCCATCAAAATTAATTTTTGTCCACCCCTCTTCTAGTTTTTCCCATTCTACTCCTGCTCTAGGATTCGGGATGGGATGAACCCTTGGTAGCCATTAACAGGCCTATATATACATATATATATATATATATATA
>MU226395.1:1519672-1536459 GCA_018584345.1 Thuja plicata | reverse complement strand
AATGACCTTGCTAAAATTGGGGACATTACAATATATATATATATATATATATATATATATATATATATATATATGTTCAGATTTGTTACTACTTAGTAATTGAAGAGGTAGGGACTGAAGTGTTTCCAAAGAGGGGCAGTCTAAATACCAAAAGGATAGTTCCCAAGACAGGGTGGGGATCAATGGCCCTCCAATTCTTGAGCGCAAAAGTCCCAAGGGAGGGCTTGGATCTGTAAACTTTGAGGGAACCTATCAAGTGGTCTCTAAGCGCTTTGGATTGCATTCGAGTCTTCTCCCTTCTCATACCAAAGTAATAACAAGATCAGATTTGACAATAAAGAAGTATTAGCAGGAATCCAATTACTTAATATGTGTAATACATGAACAATATTCTCTATGTAATAGTATAAAAATGGAATCATTGTAACTTAGTCCATTTAGTTTAGACCATAAGAACATTAAAATGGGTTAATTTTGGCTATAACAGGCCTAAACCTAGCAGGGGACATTACAAACTTGACTTTAACTTCCTCAAACCACTTCCAACCAAATAACTTGCAAAGGAAATAAAAGCTACCTACTCTAAGAATGTAAGACAATGTTGATGCTGGGGTGAACCTCTAACCAATCCTTGCTTCGCTGTGCCAACTAGGCATAGGAGGGTGCTAACTTCTAAGGATGCAAGAATGATTTTCACATTGTCAATATTTATCTAAATACCCTATGAAGGCACAATGTAAATGATCATCTCCAATAGAAATTAAAGGTGAAATGATCATTCCCAAACTATCTTTGCACTGCTACTCACAATCAACAAGTACTAAAAGGTATGGACACTAGCTCCACCATTAATTGCCATTCAACAATATCTTCCATTCATCTACTTCTACTTCTACTTAACATGCAATGAAATCTAATCTAAATGAGGAATTGAAGAAACCATGCAATACTTCAAAGCAACATCAAGTAATCCACCATGAAGACCAACAATGAATCATCAATTACTTTGATAGCATTGTGGCAATAATTTCATCAAGTCTCCAATCCTACTCTACTCCTACTACTAGCTTCTCTTTAATCTTAATGTCTAACCCCTTTACAAATGAGAGGCCTTTGCCTTTTATAGTTGCTCGATTACAAGGAAGGGCCAAGATCAATTCAAGATCAAGGGCCAAGATTTATCCCTACAAACCCTAATTAGGGTTGCCACTCTATCAACCAATTACATGAAGGCACCACCCTGAGGGCCAATAAGAAAATTACAATGCTTTTGAGAGCCAATGAGAAAATTGTACATGTGGTGTACTATGATTGAAGGTGCTGGTAACTGGAATTTTTTGATTGGTAGAAGACAAGTGGGTACCACCTTAGCATCCTGATCTTGTAGATTTGATCAATTTTTTGGCGATGAGAAAATATCTCTTGATACTCAACATTACCAAGCCTTCGATTGTGATGACATATTCCCAAATTGCTTCATCTTCTCAAATTTGCTTCATTTTTGTTCTTGGAAAATTTTCTCATTGTCATGATTTGAACTTAATTGTGCTTGCAAACTTGAATCTTGAACTTCCTGAAGTGATGAAGTGCTGCATGTAGCTAGACCCTTCAAGTTTGCGGAGGAAATTCAAGTTGGTGATAAATTTTCTCTGCTTTTCTCTCTTCTTGTTCTTTGTTTTCTTGAACTCCTTAATCTTGTCTTGAATCGTTGAACTTGGTAATCTGATTTTGAAACTCCTCATTTGAAGTCTTCGAGATTGAGCCTACAACATCCACTTGTTCTCCTAGCTTCTCCTTCAACAACGATTACCTTGCAAAACAAAGGAGAAAAACACATTAAGTTCATGAAATGATGAAATGAAAGAAATCTGAACATTTTCATGAAATTACATTGCATCAACATCAAACAAGCAGGTCAAAAAATGGATTTTCTCAAGTTTAAGATCCTTCTTTGAAATGAAATCATATTAAAATCTGGAAAAATAAGCAAGTTTTCTAATATATCATGCCCAGATTTTACTTTTCTCACCCACCTTATCTCTGATTTTTGAAGGAAATCTGCTCTTTTATGTGCAAAAAATGCTGCCTTTTGAAGGATCAAAATTGTTGGCGAGGATGAGGTTGTTCTCATAAGATAGCTTGCTGCCCTTTCAAGATGATTTACTCCTTTAAATTAATCACTGCCAATTTGGGAGGTAATTCGCTGCCTATTTGCAGGGGTGATTTAACTTTGATTTGGTGTTGCAAATGAATCCTTGTCTTTCCTTTTATATAGATGACTTGAGACTTGAAAATGTATGTCTATTCACTGGGCCGACTTGGCGTTTTTAGGCAAATTAAAATCATCTAATTTTACTCCTTTTGTTTTCAAACATGGACCAACTTGAGTTGGGGTAAAAAGGCATCATTTTGGTTTATTTAAAGTCCATATTTGCACCCCTCTTTGAACCGTTCGAACCAGCCCTATTCTTGGGTGGAATTGGAGGGTGTCAAGGGATTAGAATCCCAAGCAGAGGGTGGAACCGCCCTCTCCTTGGGACAAACTGTACGTCTCTTCATCAAATTTGCACTACTTACTTCCTCCCTTTCACCTTCTTCGTTTGCTTCCCCTTTTGATTTGTAGATTGAGATTTGGAGTGTTTAGGGGGGGTTCAAATTGCTTCATTTCTAACTCTGATCTAGTTCACAATTTCATCCTTGTCAAAATGTTGCCTTCATTGCATTTATCATTGTTTTTATTCCTCCTGATGCGAATTAGGAGCAAAAAACATGTTTTAGAAGCTCTCCTTTCTTGGCGGAAATCTGGGTGTTGTTGGGATTTTGCCTATGTTTGAAGGGCATAATTCATGCTACTCGAGATTTTGGAATCCCAAGCAGAGGGTGCAATCCACCCTCTTCTTGGGACAAATTTCTCATTCTCATCATTTAATTTCATCAAGCTTAGCCTTGCAAATTCACTTATTCCTTCACCCTTTAGTTTGATTGATCATACCCTTTTGCAATTATCACCTTCATGCCTTGATATTTTGATCACCAACGCATGGCAGGAATCCCATGGTTCTTGGGATTTTTCCCAGTATGGCAGCGAATTCCTCTATGTTCTTGGGATTTTTCCTTGTCATGTTCCAAACATCAACTCTTTTCTCCCTCTCAACACTTTTGATTAAGCCATTGGTTACCAAGAAAATGGAGGGCGGAAATAGGCCCCAGTTGGGATTTTCCCTAAGAGACAGGCGGATTCCCTCATGTTCTTGGAATTTTTTTCCCAAGAGGCAGGCAAATTCCTCCACCTCATTGGGATTTTTTTTACCTTAGAAAATTCTCATCCAAAATCATCATTTTGGCACTTTTCCTTCACTTTTATCCTCAAATTGCACTTAAAACTTGCCTATAATAGGGACAGAATTTTGGGGGGTGTTGGGATTAATCTCAAGACATGCTCGGATTCGGAACCTAGTGTTGGGATTGTTTATTTGCAAGCTAATTCCCCAATTCTTCAAGTCAGTTTCTTTAGCTCAGAGGGCAGGAGGATTTAAATAAAAGTTAACATTTAAGTATAAGAATTTGCTTTCTTATATTTTAAGTTATATTTTATATAAATACTGTCAGGATGTTTGAGATAGGTTTCAACTTCATAGGAGTTATAGTAAAGATTCTAGATTTTAAGAGTTTTCAAAAAATTCCAGACTTAGCCAGATTTTAGGATTCAACATGCCTTCAACAATGTTACCTCCCATAACCTTTCTTGACTTTCTAAGGTCAAATTGAAGCTAGAAGAAGGATTTTCTAAAGGTTGTAACTCCTTTCATCCCAAATCCCTTGATTTCAACTTCGTATCCTTGACAAACTTAGCCCAACTTTCGTGTGTGTCCCTAACAGACTTGACTTCCCAGCAGGCAAAAATTGCTCAAAGTCATCCCTCGGACTTGGAGACTTGAAAAATTGTTACCAACTAAGAGCACCTAAGACCACCTAAAAGCATCTAAGACCACTACTACCGCTAAAGCAAAAAGAGGGGGTCCCCATTTGCAATGGGGCAATGGTGTGAACACCTCAACAGGAATCACACAATGTTGCGCAACATTGCAACCTCAGGTGTAGTGTTGTCCAGACTTCATGCAAAACAATTCGTTTTTCCCCTTTTTACCATGCCATTGCGTATTCTAATCGATATCGTGTCTTGGTGAACTTGGTTCCAGATGAAATGCATTTTGCCAAGATTCCCCTACCATCTAGGGCACGACACTTGCGAATTCTTTATTCAACTAATTGTTTGCAGCCTAATCTTCCGATCTTTGTTTGTTTGTTTGTGGGTAGTCCTTTCTGCCTATCTCAGAGATGAAAATAGCACAAAAAAATTGCTGATGAAAAATCTCTGTGCTGTGGACGAAAAAACTAAAAATGTAGAAAAAACCCTAAATTTTTTTCTTAAAAGACAGATGCCATATACTCGTACAAATATTAATAAATTTTTGAGAATGTTTTGAAGTTCACTGAATTTCGAACCTCTTGGCTGAAATTCGGCGAACCCTGTGACTTAGCTCCTTAATACATTGTTAGAGCTTTTTCTTGTAGAATCCTAATGAAGCATTTACACTTGACTCTTAAATTCCCAACTCTTGATTTTTGCAAGTAAAAGTCTAATTAACAAGGATATGATCCTTCTTCTCTTTGAGCTCCATATACTCAGGCGGGTGTACCTCTTACAACTTACTGCTTCTCAGTAAATTTGACAATGGATCTAGGTTTCACACTGATCACTAGTCTTATGCAAAAATTTACAAGCCAAAGGATGCACTTGACAATAGCAAATACAAGTGTAAAGGATTTTCATCCTTCTCTTCGAGCTTCTAACTCAGGCAGGCTGACCTAATGATTCACTCTTTAAGGAATCAACAAGATTACTTGTATTCTTTAAATGCAAATGATAAACATCTATGTTCTTTAACAAAAACTAAAAAGGTTGTTTAGAATTTTAAGGCTTGATGGTGATAACTACTATTCCAATCCAAACCAGTGCCTAATCCAGGGCAAAGAGTCAAATGAATAGACATCTACAAAAACCTTTTAATAAAAATACGGTTAGAATCCAAATAAATTGCCTTACAAATTATTCTCTTCATCCCCATACCTAAACATCAAATTCTCATGTAAACCCTGAATCCCCTGAAACCACCCTTAAGAATTACCCTTCCCTTGAAAGAAACTTAAGAATAATCTCACAATCTACCTTGTAAACAATACATAAAACTTGCCTTACAAATTTAACACACAAGAACTCAGATATGAACACATGAAGACATCATAGATATGAAACAAGAACTCCACTGTATTTCATTAAAATCTCTCTGTATCAACACATTCAAAGTAACAAAAGCTTTAAAACTAGACAAAAAATCAGTAAATTGCCTCGCAGTTGTGAATTCACCATCCCTTCATATTGCTTTCAACTTGCTACTTATAGTATAGACTAGCCATCTTGGAATTCTGAAAGAAACAGGATGCAACAAGCTTCAGATGGCTAGGAGAAAAGACAAATATATGACTCATACAAGAGACAAACATACAAAAGAAGTAATAACTAACTCTGTTACAAGATTTTTTTCAAATATTTTGTCATCTGACCGCATGATCCTTGCAACTGTCTTAAACTTGTTCCGAGCCCGCCATATGGAATTTGTTGCCTTTGTTTCCTGATGCTAAGATCTTTTGTATTTGCTGTCCATCTCAAAATGCTGGGGAACTGCCATCTGTTGAGAATCACAGAATATCTTTTTCCTTTTGGGTACCTGCATTATATTTGTCCTTCCAGGATGTGAACACCTCATCATTTGGCCAAGGGAAGTTGATGATTTCATCTTTCTTGCTGCTCAATTCATCCCATTTTGTCTTCATTTGTTCAACTTCCCTTTTCCAAAACCTAAAGTATGATCTGGCTTCCTCGATGGTTTCTACAGTTTGAACAAACAAAATTGTGTTCTCTAGGCTGATAATGTTGTTGGTCCTTATGGACAACCCTTCACCCATCTCCCTCATCCATCTGGCTTCCCTTTTTAGTTTACCATTCTTTCTGAATAGGCTAGGGAACATCTCAAAACGGGCCTTTGAATATTCTTTTCTTAATGTTTCGGCCTTTTTCTGGATGATACTTCTTCTGATGTCCAAATCTATTAAATCCTTAAGACATTTGTAAGTCGCTGTCAGTATAATATCCACATTGTCTTCCCTTTTGGATAAAGAATAAAATGACTTCAATTCAGCCTTTCTCCCTTTCCAACCTTGCATGATTTGTTCCAACTTACCTCTGTCCTTTTCAAAAGAATTTAATATGATCATAATGTTCTTCCCATGTAGGTAAATAGAGGCAGGATCTATATTATCAGAAAAATGCATAATTGTACTTCTTATTTTATCTTCATACCTCTGTTGCACCAATGATTGAGCATTATGAAACTTTGTGCTTTCTTCTTCCCAACTTTTCTTCACTCCTTCCAATCTTGTCCTTTCTGCTATCAATTTGTCCTTTTGATAATTCAACTTTGCCTCTAGAATAGAGCTAGATGGCACAGGGGAAGGAGGGAATTCAATAATTGGGCTGGAAAGAGATGGCTGGGAAGGCTCCTGAGTAATCATCCTCTGAGGAGATGCTTGAATTGATTTTTGCCCTCTTAATTGAGCAATTATTTTATCCTTCTCCAAGGATTCCTTCTTCACATCATTGTAGGCTTTAAGAACCATTTCCATCTTAATCCTCATGCTTTTATTTTCTTTAGCCTGTTTCTCTGCTACCTTGAAACTAAATTTTGCAGATTCTAATGTTAGGCCAGCTGCATAATCAGCCTGAGGAGTTTCATTCCTTTTCTGGTCTTCTCTTTTCTTTAGTGACCACATCACTAATGCAGCATGATCCTCACTAAACTTGACTCCCTTAATGGCTTGCTGAGCTTCTTCCTCAGTGGTATGCATGGTTTTAGTTTCCTTCCTGACAACATAAAAAACTATAGCATCAACAATGTCCCATTCTGGCAGAATGAGGACTCCTTCCTTCCTGACTAGTTCTCTTCCCTCTTGAGGGGTGATCTTCTCAAACTTAGATAACATTTCTTGTTTTATTTCATCCTCAATTTTATTTTTATTTCTGTCAGGCTGGTCCTCTTACCTTTTCTGACACTTTTCTTTGAATTCTCCATAAAAATTGCACAAATGCCCTGGCCTTCACAAAGTTGTCATCTGATAGAAATTCATCACTAGCCTGTTTTGTTATGGGGTCTAATTCTTTCCCAGCAAATTCTGCAACTGTTAGATCCATCTCTAGATGCTTGGGGGCCTTAGGCATCCCTTCTTGCATTTCCTGAGGTGTCACAAAGACTTGCCCTGCATTTCCCATCTGTAGCATCTGCTCAGCTACTGCTTGTTCATCCATGTGTAAAGGAGATTGAGAAGGGGAATAGAGATTCTCCAATTGCTGCCCTTCTTCTTCTGTCCTTTGCGTCTTTGGGGATGGCAATGATTGTGAATCAAACTCCATTGGTCTTTTCCCTCTTGAGGTAGAAGCTTCCTCCCCATGTCTTTGTTCTACATTCTGGCCCTTGTAAGATGCCTCTCCTCTTGGCAATACCATGCTGTATCCTTTCTTTTGCTGTAAGACATATTTGCCTGGTGGGATACTCCTAGCAGGTATAGATTTGCTCAAAATTGCCTTGGCCTTTTATGGTTCTGCCTTCATGATCACTTCTTTCTTCTGGTTCAGAGCTTGCATAATATCTTCAAAAAATGTCATCAATGAATCTATTTTCTTTTCCCAAGGCATGAACTTTTTTAAGGGATCATATCCTTTATCAAAATGATGAACAAAATCTAAGGTCTTGTAAACCAGCCACTTCCTTCTTGATTTCCTGTTCCTGCAAATTAAATTCATTCCTAATGATGTCCTTAGGAAAATTGAATTGGTGGTCCAATGCCAAGCACCTTGTCCTCTTTCTAAACATGTCACTTATGAATCCCTTTGGGTCATCACATCTTATTACTGAGGTTGTCAGATGATAAGGCTCAAGATGTTTATGCAAATGTTTCCAACCATCCTTAGTGATAATAAATTGATGTACACTTGTGATGGTGGGAAAAATGGTGCCCTTTCCTTTTCCTGTCAATGCTTCCTCTCACAGTCCACCAATTTGCCTAATTATTTCAGCAATGCCCATTTTAAGAGGGACTTGATATGGGAGTACATATGGGGTACCTCTGAAACCATACACTCTGAAAATTGTTGAAACAGGGTACGATAATTAAAAAAACCATTTAGCACCAAGTTAACATCACCCCAATTATTTACTATCTTAACACTTTGGGCACATTGCTTTGGCCTTAAAAGATTTAATAAGCCTTTGGGGATCCTAAGATTTTCTATGAACAATAAGGCTCTAAGCCTAGAAGCAAAACATCTGTCAAATGTGATGTAGCTGGCATCTTTCCTGTCTTATGATAGATCTGTGCTCCACAGTTGGACATGCATCTCTTCATTATCTTTGACTATCATCAACTCCATCTCCTTCTCAAAATAATCCACACCCTTGAACAAGAACATGTTCATTAGCATGGAATACCAACCAAATGGTTGAGCTACCTTTGCATTTTTAATGCCTATCAAACCATTGTGTATTAGATCAGCCACATAAGAAGCAAAATAAAAAATAACGGCCAGATGTGGATGGAGGATTTGTACCATCATGAACATATAATGAATGGGCATCTCAGTTTCGTCATCATCTCCAAAGATGTGACTCAAAGCACTGTATACACCTTTGGCTTTTACATTGAAATAATCCAATTTGATTGGTTCTGGTGTATTAGGTCCTACCACAATTAGACCTCCAATCTAGTTAAAGAATTCTCGCAAAGGTCCATTTCTGAGGTAATTCCTCTGAGCTTTGTACACCTCCCTGAATTGATCAAAATTAATTTCATCCATTTGAACAGAGGGTTCATTTAATTGGAAAACCTCTCTCAACTCTTCAGCTGTAATGCTAATCAACACATTTCCATTTATGTTTCTAACAACCCTTGCCCCACTATCATATCTTTCTGCTACTTGGATTAACAGATCAATGTCCATGAAGACTCCTGGGACTACCAATTTTCCCACATCAAACTGCTAGATGTTGCTATTGGGTGCAAAAGCATTTCTTTGGCTGAAAGCTACTTTGAACAGTGCTAAACCAGGCATGCTAATGTTTGCATCTCTAACCCATCTACCCTTATCATACAAACCTTCCCCAATTTTCAAACCAGGGTGTTTTGGTACCATTTCTTTGATCTTGGTAGTATCATTTGTTGATCTAACTAGTTGTTGTAAAAGATCCTCACATACATTCCTTTCTTGATAGTCTGTTTTTCCTGTGAGTTCTCTTCTGGGTACCATTTTAAACTAGGGTTTCTCAATCAAAAAGTCTCAGCTTTGCATACAAACCCTACTTTCTTTACAATACTAAAACCCTACTTTAAATTCACAATGCTTCGGAGTGGAGTAACAAAGCAACTTACCCGTTCTGCAAAGTTGGAAAACAGACATAAAACACTGCAACTCGGCTTTGCTTCGATCACTTCAACAATTATGGCACTCGAAAACTCAAGTGGACAATCTTATACACAATCTCATCAATACTTAGCATTAAATTTCCACTGAGATGGCCACACGTTCCGCCATTACTTTCGCATCATTTGAAATTTCGCGGCCCAACGATTCAGTGCATTTACCTTAATAGAGAAACCCATTTTAAAACAGGACCGTAGATCTCAGCAACTTACTATGAAATCGTGCGGTTACCAACAGTTGACAAAGACTATAATCCACTTGGACACGTGTCTGTCAGGCTCAATCCCTTAAAGACTATCCTTCCATCACCTTTTCCTTGAGGCTTTGCGCTAGCCGTCAGATTAAAATGAACTTACAACACCTTTACCTTTCTTTACAACCCGTGGCCCATGATCTCAGATATGACACGTGTCACCTAGGCGCAATGCCTTGAAGACTAGATGACGATCATCTTCACTTTAAGGCCTTACGCCCACCGTTAGATCAACACTAACTTAACTGCACATTAATTTACCCTTGGCTTTGTAATTGCAGGTCCCACAAACTTGTTAAGGACACGTGGCCACCAGGCGCAATGCCTTAAAAGATTATCTGTTATGCATTTTGTGGTTAAGGCTTTACGCTCACTGTTAGATTTGATTTAACCTGACCACAGATTATCTGACCACCACTTTAATTGACCACAGGTCCCACCTCTCGGATAGGACACGTGTCATACAGGCACAATGCCTTAATGACTAAACATCTTACATCTCTGATCTGAGGCAATGCGCCAGCCGTTAGATCTTTTCATATGTATCAGCCCTTTAACCATCACTGTCTTCAAAAACACAGGTCCCACCAACCTCCACGTGGCGTACTACAAATGGCTCTGAGAAATCCCCTTTTGTTTTCTAACCTGCGTTGACCGAACCCACCTTGTACACGTGGCGCAAGGGTGCAATGCCTTAATGGTTAATTTGACTGCATCTTCACATTAAGGCTTTGCGCTCACCGTTGGACCAAATAAGACTTGTGTCAATTTTAATATTTCCTTTATCGCTAAGCAGGGCCCGCCATGTGCCATGTGTCACTTAGGCGCAATGCCTTGAATGTTAGATAGGACACATCTTTTCCCTGAGGCTTCACGCTAGCCATAAGATCTTCGACAACTTGACCACTCATTAATTGATTTCAAACGGGCTCCAAGATCTGACAACTGCCACGCGTCGATAAGGCGCAATGCCTTAATGGTTAATCTGAGAGCATCTTGTGATTAAGGCTTCAAGCCAAATGTAGGATTTTTTAGAACTTGTGAGCACTTTAGCCTTGCGCTAACTGTAAGCACATAAGACCCACGCTGTCAGAAGGGACAGATGTCACACAGGCGCAATGCCTTGAAGACTAATATCACCGCATCTTGAGATTAAGGCAAAGTGCCAACCATCAGATTAAATAGGAGTTGCATGGACTTTATGATAACCATTAAACATATGCCGGACCCGCCAAGTACATGTGGCCTTTACGCGCAATGCCTTAATGAATATCTGGTGATCATCTCTAATAAAAAGGGCTTGCGGGGCATTCAAACTTAGGATAGAGAAATAAAGCGCTAGGACTTAGGGAAATTAAAACATGGCCCCGCTCGACGAGAACATGAACACATGGGTCTAAAGGACTTTAAGTGAATGAGAAAAAGTAACTCAGAATTATAACATGTCCTAAAGCCTTAGGGTTTTACCACCAAGGGCTAAGTAATAATCACCTAGGGTTTATGTGATACAAAGCCTCTTCAAAACACAATTACCTTTGAATGCAGACATTTTCTAAAATTTTTTAGGTATGCTTGAAACTAACATAAGTCAAAGCACACTAAATTGACAACAGGACCCAAAATTTTAATACGACTTAGAAAACCCAAAATGGTCCCAACACACACTTTGCTCTCCTGCAATGTACTTGATCTCCCGCTTCTAGTTCCTCTTGGTGCTTTTGGCCTTCTTGTGCGCTTCCCTAATTCTTGTGTTGCTTCTGTGCGCTCCCTTCTCTTTTGGACTAATGATATACCTAACTGCCTTTAGTTTAGTGTACTTGTCTAATTGCCTCATAATTGGTAGTTCAGTTGGATCACCTTAGTTCAACTGTATGTCAAATTGCCTTTGGGTCTAGCATTTGCTCCCATTTTCCCTTGCATTCAACCATGCTTGGTTCTCTCTTGTGTTTCTTCTCACCTTTGTCTATGCCCTTTGTGTGTTGTGCTTTTGCCTTAGCCGTTTAGGTCTTTGCTACTTCCAAGCTTTTCCCTCAATACGAACGGTTAAACAAGCACTAACAATGTTTTTTTTAAACAATAACATAAGTATCAATAACATCAGTGCATAAACATAACACTCATTGCATAAGCAATATCAAAACATACAACGACCATTAATTGATCACGCACAAGCGAAAGTCTCACAAACACTTCCAAGGGTTCCACGACAACCCCAAACTCGTTCTTGGACCGGATACACACGTTCAACAAGACACCTTGCGAAGGGCCTGGACCATGTCCTACTTACCTCACAAGGCAGACCTAGACAATCATTCATGGTCAACAATTGAGGAGACTAAGCTCATCTTCGACACATGCATAACTAGGTTCATTTTAAATCCAAATCAAAACATGTGATAAACTGGATCAAATCATGACTGAAAAAAAGAAACGGATATATGAAATTGCTCGCAAAACCATAGGGAAACCAAATCCAACATCCATAAGTGCACAAACTCCTAGGAATGCCAAATTGTCACAAATACACAACTCTGTAGATACATATCCACATGAATGAAAGATAAATGTGCCAGTGTGCAAATAGATAAATGCACAGAAGCAAAAAACATATGCGTAGGAGAAATGGATGAATGCGTTGTAGGATTGAACATATGCGTAACAGGATTGCGCATATGTGCAAGAGTACATGATATCTACGAAGATTCACCTAGAACTTGGAAAATTGATAAAATATGAGATGCTAACACCAAAGTACAACCATATAAAGAAAACCCCCACACCGAGGAGTACCGAATACATTAAATCGAGGTCAATTACACTCGATTACATCAATATAAATCGTGTAAACCATTACATCATCTGGATGTACAAATAAGAGCACATAAGTGCAAGAATACATAACATAGAACCATAATGTCACGAAGGGGGGTATAATATCGTCTGGGACCGCTCAAATGCCCGTACAACGATCCCCAACGGTGAATGGTCACACCACCCAACCACGAAGTACCCTCAGGCCCTCCCCACCGTGCTCGTGGAGATAACCATATGGCCCAAGTACACACATTATACAATCATGCAAGAAGGCTTACAACAAAATCAGAACACTAGTATACTTTAGTGCATAATGAACACATCACATGAGAATTCCATAATCACATCACAAACACGAGGATGCGTAAGACATACAACTACTCAAGACCATGCAATACTCAACACATCAAGAAATCCACTCCACATGAAAGCATCTTGGGAGCACAATGAAAGTATCTTGAGGTTGTGTACATACTCAACCATACAAGCAATCCGATGACACCAATGACACCATGCATACTCATCACCCATCACAATTAGAAGACCACTCAACATGAGGGCAACACGATAATGCAATTAAACATTAATAATCAACATACCCAAGACTAGATCCCATTATCCATTTCATCAATTCATCTTCGACATAGGCTCTATCGATTCTCATTAAGAGCAAGGGCTCACTACATCCCATAAAACATCCTAAATTTCTCAAGCAATATTAACGTACACTCAGAATAAACACGCACATCCATATATCCATCACTATTATCACATATATTGATTTCCAACTCAATAGGCCTTAATGCCAAGAGAACGTAACCAAATCAATCCAATAATAGAATTTGCTCATATAATATCTTAGTTCCACAAAATAAAATCACATTTAACCCAAAAATTCCAACCTTTTGCAAATGCCCAATTGGCATAAAAACCAATCATGGAGGCCATCCACCATTCATGGACCTCCAAAATGCTTGAATTTTCAAACTTTACAAATAAAAAAACTGAGAAAACCCATTGATCCATGACCACCCAACACTCCAAAAATGCAATAACATGTAGAATCCGGGCATCCATAAAAAAATGGGTAACATTTCCCCATACAATCCCCCATTTTCAAAATTCTTCACATAAACTCAAAAATCTATCAAATTAACTTCTACAAAATGCAAATATGCTTGGAATGATCTCACAAAGCATTTGCAATTCACAAAATTCAATTGAAATGAGAAACCAAGAAGATGTGAGGATTTCTTACCTCTCACATGAAGAATACATAAAATGTGAAGAGCAAATGCAACTCATAATGGAAAGCCACAAAATTCGGGCAACTAGAAGCAATCACCAAAACAATTCGATAAAGCCACTACCCACAAAATTCCTCCAACAAAATCCTTCCATCCCAAGCAAAAATCGAATTCCCATGGGAGGGTTTTTTTTTTGAAAACTCATGAAGAAATTGGGGAAAACTCAAAAACAAAACATAATAATAAAACCACCCTTTTCCCCCAAATATCAAATGACTTACTCAAAAACTTAAAATAAAATATTCCTTCCAAGTTAAATCTCCAAATAACTTTTAAAATATAAAAGCCCAAATTAATAATAAAATCCCAACTTCATTAAAATACTAAAACAACACTTGCCGACAACAATAATATTTAATATAACAATCAACAACTTCATCAATAAATTATTATTTTACTCATGCATTGCTAACAACCTTAATGACCAACAAGAATGCACAACACACAAGTCACTGCTCTCATCACACAATTCAAGGTAGCCAAATGTTACCATACAATAACCGATTGGTAGATAAAAAAAATATGGTGATTGTCGCCCAAGAACGGGAACAACATTTAGGCTTCGAAACATGATTGGCCATATGACTATCTCCAATTTACCCACCGTTGGGGATAATATAGGTAGGCATGCTCAGACTTGTGAAGCCTAGTGAAGTCGGATGCCCATTACCTGCCCAAGTTAGCACATAGCCTAAACACATATATATCATCATAAACCAATGCCAATTAGTGAAAGGGAACTCTGGCGGCATAAATGTTATCATGAATGTTACGACACCGCCCCTTCTCCCATACAATCATCTCCTATCCCAACACATTAATACTCATTGTTAACACTAATAATCAACCACAACGTTTAAATAACATGAGATATTAGGAGAGATCATCAACTTACAATGCTTACCATTTAACCGTGGTGGCAGTAACAATCATAGCCTTACCAAGGCCAACATGCTGAGCATCACTAATCATCAGCTATAACATAAAATCTCATCAAAGATAACTGATTAGCCATACATCAATAATCATCAAATGATACCATAAATCATTACATTCATTAACTAATGTCAACATCATCATGAACTCAGTCACCAATGCCACGAGGCCATCATACATCTATGCTAGAGAATATAATCAGACAACAGTGTAGAACTATTTCACATATAATGTCATTACTGGAACCACAAGTATAATTTTCTATCAACATCAATTTAATCATCCAAAGTACAAGAAGGATATAACAATAACTAGATGCATAACGAACATGCCAACATCAGGAGAATGGTGAGCAACAATCATATAGTAATCAAGCACAAGATATGTCTGGAATCATAACAAGCAACATGCTAACACTAACACATAATCCAGATCATTAAATAGGCATCATCACAACAAGGTCCAACATGACCAAACATCACACGCCCATCCAGGGGTCACAATGCAGAAAGCAAATAGGAGGGGCACTACATGCCTTCATCTAGTGCTTCTTTTTCCTTAGACAATTCAGTAAATCTACATAAAGCCTTTCTAAAATCCAAAGCTTACAGCACCAACAAGATGAAAAGGCCATTCAACATGGTCATGTGCTTTTTCAAAATCAATGCCATCTATGCAAACCTGTTTTCTTGAATTCACTCAATGCATTCCCTCTCAACTATTAACTAAATTATCCAAAATATATCTTCCTTAAGAAAATCCTGTTTGAATGGGAGATATAACTGAGTTAAAACTTCCTTAAGCCTCCTAGCTATTACTTCAGCAAAAAATCTATAAGAAACATGTAAGAGAGTTACACACCTCCAATTTTTGATCTAACTAATGTATCTTGGTTTTGCATCAATTCGATAACTTCACTAATTAAGATCTTCCTGCATCCACCTAAATCCTTAAGCATTTTTTTTAGCATTATATGTTATACAGAAAGTAAGCCTAAGGATTCTCTTGAGTCGAAGGTTTTGGGCAACAAACTTTGCTTGGAAATTTCACCAAGGAATTGTCGTTTATCAACAGATAACATGCTGAAACATGATGGTTTGAAGCCTTTAAATATGACACCAAAAAACTTATTTTACACTGGGGCTCCAAAATAAGTCTGAATATAATGATTGTGTTGGAGAGGCATGTCTTTAAAGGGGTATAAGTTGTGATGCCCAAGTAAATATAAGTTGTGACCAACTATGGAGCTTTAGACATACATTGATGCTCTCTAAAACATGTTCTCCAAAGTATTGTGGGATTCTTTTGTCATCATATTAAATGTACAATTTGTTTGGCTTGGTATAACAAGTAAAGCCTATCTATACAGTATGGTAGAGGTGCTTTAGACTTTACCGAGCACTAAGCCAAGTAGATTGCACAAAATATCAAAATAAAATGATTATGCTTATACTACATAGCTCAGATAAAATGTTCTTCAGTATTTAATTAAAGTGCATGATTGTTAATACTAATTAGAATAAATTTAAGGAATGACTTTGAAATCATTAATAACAGCTGCAGCAGCAATAATAAGAAAATTGAGGGGTGAGAATTCGCCAGATGCTCTTTGTAGTCAACAATCTCTCAAGAGACGTGTCCGCCGGCAAGGGACAGGCAGGTATATATATTCTATCTTTGCACTTAATACATGTCATTTTCATTGAGCCTGCATCTAAATGCTTTTGATGTTTTTGTCAGGAGAAAAATTTCCAAGAGCTTTGATTGGAAACTGCTTGGTAATACTGAGAAATACATGGAATTAGATGATGAAAAACTAGAGGTAGAGGAAGAAGACGCTAGATCCTCTTTTATGAGTGAAGCAGAACAGGCCTGTGAAATGCTA
>MU226395.1:1491754-1518659 GCA_018584345.1 Thuja plicata | reverse complement strand
TCACCCTCACACATTTCTAGAAAGTTAAGCTCAAAAAGCCCGTTAGAGAAAAGGGAGAGTTCTGGGGTGAGAAGATTGAGCTTTGATAGTTCTTCAAAGTCAACAAAGCAAGATGACAAGCAAGCTGGAATTGACAGTGGGGAAAGCCTCAATGATGCCAACATCATGGACATAGTGAACCCTAGCACATATTCAGAGAATGATAAGGCAAGTAGCTCCATACCATTTTTGAGGTTTGTTGTGTTCTGTTTGTCACATTTTTGTATCTTCTATAAATGATGCAAATGATATATTAAGGAACATGTATGAAATGGTGTTTTTTGCAACATTTTTCTCAGGGAGAAATGGAGACAACTGATTTAGACAATTCAAATCTAACTGGTATGAGCCCCCAAAAGAGCACTCCAGTGATGGGTACCGAAGTTCAATATCTCCACACAGTTGTGCCTGGTAATTTTTTACTATATATCTTAGAAAATGAAATATTTTTTTACTTTGATATCATTCTGCTCAGAATTTCAGGACAAATCTAAGTGTTTCTCTTGAGTCGGTAACGAGAAATGTGAATGGAAATGTTGGGTAATTGGTTTCCTTCTTGATATATAGGACCATCTTCACCTTCATTCTTAGATTTCAGCTTGTTTTTATTAAAACTAGGTTACTGGTTAATGTCTCATGTTATCTAATTTAGAATACACAGAGAAAGATATTCTTGGTTCTCCATCAGGCAAGCAAATTGAAGAAGCCCCAGTAAATTTACGCAAAAAGAATGTGAGAAAGGTTCGTAAGAATTTTTCACAAGCCTTTCTTTTCTTTGCTTATTTTTCTAATTCTACATGCTGTTTTTTGGTTCACTGGGATCACATTTATTTGGTTTTAGACTGTCATGTACTTCTCATTGCTATGCAGATGTGTTAAAATTAGTTATAAGTTTGTCAAAGGTAAAATATTTCAAGGAATTCTAAGAAAAAAGAGCAACCATGGTTTAATGGATGGAACGGAGTTCTTCTAATTCTTAGCCTCCTATTTGTTGATTTGCTTAGAATAATTATTACCTAAAAACAATTAAGTTATCAATGACTCAAACAAACAACTCCCCAAAATCAATATTATAAATAATTGTGAATATTCTTAGGGTTTTGCTAAGAAGGATTTATTAAAATATTTAAATTTAGATTCTAAAAGAACTACGAAATACTGCAAGACATTATCGATACAAGTTTGTAAGTGCTTTAAATTTTTTAGTGGGTTCACAAAATCCACTTTAAAGAAGTATAGTGGAACAAGCTGGAAAAAAGAAAACTATGGAAGCATGAGAGTAATATAATTCTTTGAAATGAATATGGAGTTTATGAGATGTTAAGGACTATAAGGTTTATCAGTGGAAGGTTTACAGACACTAGTCTAAAAAATTATAAATAGATGAAATGAGTAGTCAGCTTATCAGGATTACTAAAATTATGATGCTCTCATGGGCTATAACATATCCCTACTTTTTGGGAAGCTTTCTTGTCAAAGCCTTTGCAAATGTAGGAACTCTTGGATAAATTCCTCCAGTTTCCATTTATGTTTCTTTCTTCGGGTGTTCTTTCTATTGATTGAATAATATCTAATGTTTGCATTACTCAATCTCTTTAATTGGACTTGTAAGACAACTTCAATCTCAAATAAATTTCTTTTTTCTTGGTCAAAATTGGTAACTCTGATTGGAGATGAACATTGGCAGGCGTAAACTTTGAATTGGACTCTATAAAATCTTGGCCTACCTAAAATGTTGACTTTTTCAGCGAAAATGTTAATTTTCCAAACATTAAAAGAACACATGTTTGCAAAATAATCTTAAAAATCATGCATAAAAGTGAATTCGGAGAACTCATAAGTAATGTTTTATTTATTTATAGATTAAAAAGAAATTAAATAGACATCATAGTGTCAGCAGTCAAACAATCATAAATCTCAACAACATAGTGTCAAATGATCAGATTTATAATAACTTCTCGTTTCGCTACATCTGACGCCCATTCTGCTTTTTCTTCTTATATCAAGAAAGAAGAGCACTGTTTTCTCATAATCCTCAGGATCTACTTTATCTCAAAGTGAAACATCTCTTCCATGGACCTATGCAAGACGATATTTGAGATGACAACAATTACACACTAGTCCTTTCTCTCCTCTACCAACTTTTTTGCTTCTTGAGTGCATATCTCAGACAAAAAAATAAATTTGAAACTTGGCATAAAAAAAAAGAAATGAAGATTGTAAAATGTAAACCTTGACAGTTAGCAAAAATATGAAAATAAAGAACACAAGCATGGATGTTGTTATGTTCCTTTTAAATGCTACTAAAGAGCTCATTAAGTTAGTCCAATATCATGCAAAATTTGTTAAACTTACCTGCAAATGCATTGAATGCTGTCAACATGTCGAAGGAGTGAGCTAAAAGAAAAAAAAACGTGCAAAATGATTGTTTTCGATGCTTTTTTGTCTGGTAGGTTGATTCATGTTTATGTGCAGTTTTCCCCATGGACTTGCAAGTTCAATGTGTTTTTGGGCAAGCAACTTGCCGAGAACTTGCCAAGAACATGCCGAGAACTTTTCAAGTGACTCAGACAATGGCTTTGCCTTACGAGTAGCAGCAAGTTGGCAAGCTTTTGTGCCATTTACTAAACCTCAAGATGTCTTTATTCTCAAGTTACTTTTTCTAACCTATTGTGCTTCAAGGTCACTGTTGCCCAAATTTTCCATCCTATGCAATTTGGCCTGGTCTGCCCTGTGTGACCGTCTAATCCCTTTATCCCTCCTAAAAGTGCCTGTTTACCGATTTTCGGTACCAAGGTCAATCTGGTGAATTTACTATGTTTTGAATGGAGTAGGGTAAAATTCTCAGTTCTGTTGGATCACATTCATACTCATTCTCTGAATTTCTTGCTTTTTGCTCTTTCCCGGGCTTTCTGATTTTGAATCCCGTGTTAAACTGCGCGAAAAACGGTCATGTCCCTTTTTGAAGTTATGTCTCAGCTCATCGCTCTGTCGCATCAGTTTTATGTCATGTCCTTATATTGCGCGACTGTGCGACGAGTTGCAATTAATGGTCATCGCGCAATCGCGATCTGCTTAAGAGAAGTTTTGATATGTCTGCGACGAGCTGTTTAAAAAGGTCATCGCGCAATCGCGATCAGTTTAAGTCAAAGTCTAAAAATCCCGCGAGTGGGCGACGAGTTGTTTTTAGAGGGAATCGCGCAGTCGCGATGAACTCATGTCAAGTCATATTATGATGTGCGACCGAGCGAGTCATGTTGAAAATTAAGCAGTCGCGCACCCGCTCACTGTTTCATGTCAATATTTTAGGTTGTGCGACTGCGCGATGAGGTCCTGTTTTGAAGGTCGCCCACTCGCATAGGTTCTAACTTATGTGTATTTTGCAGTGCGAGTGCGCGACGAGGACATAAAGTATTAAATATGAGTAGCTAATCGCTCAGTCGCGCAGGTGTTTTTAAAGAAAAGTAAAGGTCCGCGACTTGGCGACTGAAGGATCGTTCAATGTGTCGCTTACTCGCTAATGTTTTCAGATGAAAGGAATATAGCTCGCGACCATGCGACGAGGAAAAAGGGAAGTCATCGCGCAGTCGCCAGACATTAAAGATCAGAGAAGGATAGCTCACGGGTGAGCGACTGTAGAAAAAGGAGGCTCGTCGCGCACTCGCAGTAAAGGGTAAGGAAAATTTTTAAAGCTTGCGAGTTGGCGACCGAGTAGAAAGCGGATGCCGTCGCCCACTCGCACACAGGTTGGAAATAGAGTAAAAGTCTGGGCGAGTGCGCGACCGAACAGGATGTGCGATGGAGAAAAGAATGTCGCTCAGTCGCCCAAATCAAAAGTCAGTTTAACGCAGCCTGCGACTGTGCGATGATGAGGTAGATGAAGGTTTTCAGAGCCCAGAACTGTCTGTCGATCCCAAGATTAGATTTGTTTCAATATCGATAACGGAAAGGAGATTCAGAATGTGCAATAAAGAAAAAGAAGGCATCGCTCACTCACAGAAGGCAAGGAGTCAGAGAGAGATCAGATTGTTCTCAGACGATCTAAATCAGATATTTTACAGGTGGAAGATCAGATTTTTAAAAGATCAGAGGTTGCAGTTGATAAAGTCTGCAGAAGAGTTATTGCATTTTAAAGACTTTCGTGACTCTTCTAGAGGGATAGGACTACTTCTTTAAGGGAGTATTGATGATGGTATGGCTTTTGGGTCACCAACTGGTATTTTTGCAGACTTTTGAAGAGTTAGACGGCGGCTGAGCAGGTCAAAATCCGATCAAGAAGTTATTGCTCTCCAAAAATGCAGTTGGCTAAGATGCATAAATATGAGTAGAAGACTCATTGTCGCTAGTTCTTCTTCCCTTTGGCTTGAGGTTTTGTAACTTGTTCTAAGTTCCTGACAGAGGCAAAGAAAATTTGTAACTCATTGTGAGAGATAATATGTAGAGTTTTTGTAATTCTTGGAACCAATTGAATTGTGTCAGCCTTGTCTCTTTTCTGCTTGTTTGTATGCGTTGTAGATGGTTGATGGGTTAATTGTGAATGATTTTCTTTCCTTTTAATCATGTCCCTTTGTAGCATCTACTTGCAGAAGAGTATGTTTGCTTGCAGGTTGTAACTCGTGTCTTAGTTTGAGCTGTTAACTGTGAAGTCTTTCCTCTTAACTAGTTTCATCATGACCTTGTTATGAAATATTTATGCATGCCTATACAAGAGATTTGTGTTTTACCTCCAATTCAGTTAGTTGACCCAGGGCTTTATCCTCTGTGTGTTATGTTTTCATGTCAAATTCGGTGCATCACCTAGTAGGTAGTTTTCTTTCAGTTATTTCCCTTTCCATGCAATCCTTCTAACCCTTTTCCCCTCAAGTTTACGTTCCTGGTTCCAAGAGGAACCAGCCTAGAATCTGGAGGTCTCATCTCGGTTAGCAGAGGTCCCACAACCTTGAGATGACTCCCTTGTTATACTGGATTATCAAGACCAAGAGAGCTTGAGATCAGAGGCGCAAATTCAGTGTATAACAGTCACATCGACTAATAAATTTCTATGTTGCTTAATGTATGCTCACCAAATTATGATGTGAAATCGTGCCTACTTTTAACATGTACTATATATGACATAAGGTACTTGTTGATGTGAGTTTTTTGATCACCCAACGTGTAGGATTGTATACTAGGTGTCCAATCCTCTCTTGAACGAGGAAATTCCAAATGCTAAACAATGTAAAATATTGTGTGATCAAGTGAAGTGACCCCTGTTAATGTTTTTGAACCAGAAATGCATAAATAACCTGCTGATAAATCAGAAACACAAGGACACATATTTACCCTGGGGAAACCCTCCTACTCGAGGGAAAAACCTAGCCACACCGCAAAAGATCTCCTTTATTGAAAGCTCAACACAGAATACAATGTTCTCAAGCTAATACCGATAATCAAAACAACTCAGAGATTGTTAACTCATAACAATCAATAGTAGAAGCTCTGAAGACAATTTGGACATAACTTGCTTAACATCTACAAGCTATACAAAACCTTAGGAATCTCACAGATTACAGAATATAAGAGATTAACATATCAAGAATGATCTTATGCGATCATACATCAAAGTCTAACTCAAATACAACTAGAATGATAAAATCTGTAGCAAGACGATCACATAGGAAACATGAAATGCCGTGAAACCATAAGAGAACACCTTCACAACACTCTCTTAGAATAAATTATATATTGCACCTCTCCCTTGAAATATCATTCAAAGCATTCTCATTACTTCCCAAGCTTGAAAATGGCCAAGAAGGATAAGAATCACGGGAAGCCAAAGAGTCATCGCACAGGGCACATCAATCACCCGACGACAGTTACAAAAGAGTCATTCCATTTCAACAGTCACACGAACTCTTGCTTTTATTAATCCTTTAATATGCGATAATAAAACCGAAGGGAGGAGAAAGACGATCACTACATAACCGATGCCAACAAGCACCGATATCACCATATGTATGAAGGAGCTCTATCACAACTACCTCGAACATTAACACTCCCTCTTAGCAAGAGAGAGATCATTCATATGACATAGTGTGTCTCAACCTGACAGGCACAATGAAGCTACAACAAAAAAATGTCACTAAAAAAAAACTCATCACAGATTTTCTTAATATACATTTTTTATCTCAGCATAACAATATTCACCATAGCTACTCCTAGAGGGTGAAACAAAAAACTAAGCCATGGAGTCTCACACATGACTTCCACCATGGCTACTCCTAGAGGGTGGAACAAGGGCTTTCACCTCAAACTTCTCCCAAAGAAGAATGCATTACCACCTTGCCTACTCACAGAGGGTGGTTCAATGGCTTTCACCTCAAACTTCTCCCATAGAAGAATGCATTAACAAGGGATTTCACCTGAATGCTGAGGCTCCCTCTCAGCCGAGACTCGCTCTCAACAGGGACAACATTCTCATAGCTTTGATTATCACAATACCAAGAAATTAGCTCCAATATTTGACAAAGCAAGGAGCTTTTGCAGTCACACTGCTACACGAGCTTGTTGATCCTTTGCAAAGGATTTGGCACTCTCTCTTTGTCACACAAGCTCCCTTTGAATCTGATTTTGCAGCTGAACAATCTCCCTCTGAATGTCATTTCTTCCTCTTCGAAGAAACTAATTGCAATGACAGATTGAATAGGTTCTTCCTCTTTAATGAAGTTATGTGCCACCAATTCAGTCCCATGACTGCAAACAGTGTCCCCATGTTCATTTCTACAACCTGCATGTCTTTGCATGTAATCTCTCATCATCCCGTTGCTTCTCGACCTGTCTTGGAAGCATTTTAGAGAGATTAGCAATAGTTCATAGAGTCAATCTGTTCATCAAGAGAAATATATAGCTAAATGCATACATTATTCACTATTCTCAATATTATAGCATGAATTAACTACATAAAATTCATGTTCAATATTCAAATACTTATCTCTTTATTGTCAATGCCCTTTTTCCAATTTGGATCTTTATATCCCTTACAGTTCAAAGGACTTGACAAGCTCCAAAGGTATACACCCACAGATAGCGTGCAACCAACAACTATTGCTCAGACTGCATACTCAAGCATATCCAAAAATTCATATTTTATAACTCCATCTCTCAAAGAATTTTCCAAGCACCAACGCATGACAGCAGATTCCTTTTCATACTTAAATAAATTTGGTTCTGGATCCTTCCTTTAAACTTGGCTCTGATACCATGTTAATGTTTTTGAACCAGAAGTGCGTAAATAACCTGTTGATAAATCAGAAACACAAGGACGCATATTTACCCTGGGAAAACCCTCTTACTCGAGGGAAAAATCCAACCACACCACAAAAGATCTCCTTTATTGAAAGCTCAACACATAATACAATGTTCTCAAGCTAATCAATATGGATCAAGTTCTATTGAATCTATCTATATGGATCAAGTTCTAGACTTGCCATAACTTGACAGGTGTCCCTACACCTTCATTCTTACACATGTGTGAGCCTACAAATGTCACTTTATAGCCCCATTACCTCTCTTACTTGTGTCTTTAATGAGTCTTACAATATGTGTCCTCACACTTGTGAGAACACCTAGCTCTTACACTCTTTAATGTCGCCAAATTAGGAGAACCCAAATTTTTGTCCTAAATTATAATTTCTATAAAAAAACAAGTAGGGTTTTATGGGTGCCTTTATGTTTTGATTGAGATCTTGCAAGCAAGTTAAGAAACATTATAATCATAATTCATAAATAAACATTCTTGAGTTAGAAATAAACATATCAGATTAATAGATTGCTTGAATCAGATTTATGGTATCTCAACCAAAGAAGTAATAAGATAGGGTGATTTGATGAGGTGCTCAAGAGACCCCCTGCCCTACGCCCCCAAGAGAGGATATACCATCCCTCTTGGAGTCATGTGGCCCTTGCCATACATATGAGGCGGCCTACCTAGTGTGGTGTCCTATTACCGTTTTCCTCAACCTCTCCACTTCTATCCTACTCCCCATGATTGAACATTCTTAATGCATTTCGCTAGCTAGGATAGAGAGCATGGGGGCCCCTCACAATAGGATGCCTAGAAAGTTCATTCTTCATAAGCCCAAAGGCGGTCCCTTTGGCCTCATGGGACTCCCCGGTCGTATACCATGAGGTAGTGTGCTTAGAAGGTGACCCCAACACTATTCCCCTACTTATAATTCCCTCAATCTCTTTACCATGGCTGAACAACAGTAATATATATATAAGGCTATGTCTATTAGGTTATAAACAAAATGAAATAAACAATAATATAATCATATACAGTTATTTAGAAAGTGTGCAGATGCTGATCAAATTATCCTTCAGCAATTCAAAAAGCAAGCAGATGTACGCAGCTCAGTTAATCTCTTGCTATAAATAAATAATCAGCAAATCAGAAAGTAAGCAGATGTACACAGTTATTTCATTACGTATGGAAAACCATACTACAGTATATGGTCTGCGATTTCAAGTATATTTATGTTTTTCAAATGATTCGATTTCCTTTCTTCTCCGTCGATGATTGAATCATTAATATAAACTGATTGAATTGATTGAAGAATTGACTGCACATCTGTTTGCTTGATTCCCAATCGATATTTGACGAATGATAGAATGATTTCTTTTAATTTGCTGATTGAATGAATGTGGAATTCAGAGATTGAGGAGTGATGATTGAGTGAGTGCTGATTTGATGTATTGATGAATGATGATAGATAAATGATCCTTGAATGCTTGGAATGATTTCTCCTTTATACATTATTGGTGAAAGGGTCACCACCTTTCATAAGAATTGAGTCACCACTTTCCATTGTGGCCTTCGAGAATAATATATTATTTCCCAACTTTATCTATCTTGGATGCTCTCCTCAAATGAAACCTTCTCCTCTTTATATCTTTCAATGTGAGGAAGAGTCACATCTTTTCACCATATCTGCTCTATGATCACACCCTTTCACAATTACCACCCTATGAAGGGTCACAACCCTTCATCATTGCTGCCCCTTCGGAAATTACTTCCTTATTCTCTTCCCCTTCCTTCTTCTTCCTCCCTTAATTCCTATGCTTCCTTCTATACAGATCAGAACTGTCTTATATCTCAGAACAAAACTTACTATGATTACCTTCCTTATGATGATCCCTTCTGCTATGCCTTCAACAAATGACTTTTTCTCCGATTTATATCTTCATGATGGGGGATTCAAAACCTTTCAATAGAGTCACAACCCTTCATCCTTTATGCCCTTTGAAAGAGTCACAACCTTTCATACCTACCACCTTTTGAAAGAGTCACAACCCTTCATCATTCATGTCCTTTGAAAGAGTCACAACCTTTCTTATTCACCACCGTTTGAAAGAGTCACAACACTTAATCATTCATGTCCTTTGAAACAGTCACAACCTTTCTTAATTACCACCCTTTGAAAGAGTCACAACCCTTCATCAATTCTTCCCATTTCAATCTTCTATCATTAGTCCTTCCGTAGTTCCCATGCTCCCTTGTTTCTTCTTTTATCCTTTTTCCCTTCCAAATGAAATTATCTTCTCCCTTCTATATGTCATTTTTGAGGGAGATCTTTTCATTTCATGCATTTTGACCATTCATCAGACTTAATTATATTTTAATTTAGTTCTTTTATATTTTAATTTTAATTTTATTTATATTCTTTTTATTATTATTATTTATTATTAAATCCTATTTCAGAAAGGGGATATTACATACTCATTGCAAATGTGATTCTCATGCCTCCACATTGTGACACTTGTCACAAGGATAAGCTCAAAATCCTTGCCTTCACTCTCGTTCAATCCTAGTCATCCATTGGACTTTACATCCTGGCGCTTGCTTTTCCTTATAGAAAATCTTCCATTACCATATCTTTAAGCAACCACATTTCACCATCCATAACACATCAAAAGAACAAATCAAATAGAGCATTGGGTGCAATTCACTTTTGCTCTATCCAAAAAGTAAGGTGAATTAAGATAAAAAGTTTAGTTTGAATGTTTCATCTTTCTGTTATTTCCTCATTGCATTTTCTTGCATTCAGATATAGATAAAAGTCATGTGCAGGTCTATAGCTTCTTTTACCCTTTTGAATGGGTACATAGTATATATTTCGAGTGCAACACTTGTTTTACACAGAGACGACAATAAAAAAATAAAAATGTATTTGGTTATTAGAACGATGCTCTTTGTACTTTGTATAAACATCTCCTTGGGGAGTCTTTGTGATGCAAGAGCATCCAAGGTCTATAGGTTATCCAACATCAACCAAAAATAATTTTCATTTTCTAGCTTGACAGATTTTAGTCTAAGGTTGTTGTTAGTATTTAATAAGTGCCAAATATTTATTAAAATAAAAATTCCAAATCTAATTTTCCTAGCATTTCATGGTGTTTGAAAATTTAAAATTGTAAAATTCCCACCTAAGTGTTGGACTTTGTGGGACCACCTACCACTTAAAGAAGGGTCCAAAAATGGGTAAGAGAGCATCTTGTAATAATTATGACATGGAAAAAATCATTATTGCAACTTGAGCACAAAGAAAGGGGAATCTTGCAATTTCTATCCAGAGAAGACAAAATCAAGCCACCTAACCCAAAAATCTTATAAGGGGAGTTACAAAAAAACCAAGTTGAGATATTTTAGGAGGGAAAAGTGGAAAAAACACCTCTTGGTTGTGATTTCTTAGAGGGAAAGCAAAATGCAATTTCATTGAGCGAAAATGCCATTTTAAGCTAGTTTTTCATTTCATTTGAGTAGTTTTAGAGATGGATATGGGAAAGCTTGGAGATTGATTTTTGGAGTTGTAGCTGTATATTCATGTTGTTGCAGGTCTATATCATATTGGAACATATGTGTTGAAAGCCAATATGCTTATTGTTTGTATTCATTTTATGTTCTCAAGTTTTGATAGAAATCTCACAATGTTTTTGCATATTGTTGTGACCTTTTAGCATTGCATATGCTGTTGCAAAATCAGTTTTTGGGGCCCATTTTTGGGTGCCCGTGGATTCTGCCGGATTCCGCTCGGGTCCCTCACGGGCGGCTGGATTCCCTGTGGGTCCTACCCATAAGGAATCCAACTGCTTGTGTGCATCCCTGCTGGAATCCGAGCGGAATCCGTGAAGAATTAGAAGCAGAACAACACCGGAATCAGATTCCGGGCCCATTTAGAGGAATCCGGTAACTTAACAGAAACCTTCACGCGGCAAAACACTAGACTTTGCGTGGTAAAATATCTGCGAAAATATCCAAATCATCACACGGTAAAACAAGAAAATACTTTGCGCAGAAAACAACACATGCAATCAACATGCAACTCACAAAAAGTACATGCAAGTAACATGCAAGAACATGCAAGCCACATAACCCTGGGCCTCCCACGAGGGAGTTAGATCTAGACCCGCTTTGATACCATGTTATAAAACTTGATAGTTTGATATTCAAGTGATTGCAAATGGACACCTAGTCTCCTTATAAAGAGAAACAACTGAGAGTGAAATAGTAACTTTCTAAAAGATTAACTAAGAAAATAGAAATTACCTAATAAACTAACTAATAACTTAAATGACCATTAACATAACATTACATACTTACTAAATAACATGTCACATATGAAACAACGAAAAAAGTAAAGAATTTTTCCCATATGAAACAAAAAGTAAAGCCCAAAGTATAGAATTGCCAAGGCCTACAAAAAAATAGAACAATGTACCAACAAACCAGCAAACACACAAAATTCAGAACAACCCAAAATTTAATGATCATTCTTTTTGGCTGATAGAGAATTGTGCATGTACCCAGATGCTCTTGCATAATGTTTGTTTATATATATATTTTTCATCTACAAGTTGGATTCATAATGTGTTAATGGTGGCAACTGCCAATGCCTGTCCCACCTCCTCCAATCCTCAAATAATCCTTCTTTTGGCCTCTCTTGATCCTCCTTTATATCTTAGTTATGTTCTATTCTAACCCTTGTGCGACTGCCCATTGGGCTCTTTTGATTATACTCCTTTCATTCTCAATTGATTTTCCTTCAGTCCAAAGATGTACAATTCAATTTGAATTTTTCATTCATTTTAGTGTTGAATTTAATGTGATTCTCATAACAAACAATAGATCCAGTGTGAATATTAATATCCCACAGCACATTAAAAAGTGGTGTTGCAGTATATCCTGTAGGGTTTGAGGGCAGTTCAATAGCTTGGTTCTTTCACCAAGAAAATGTACATATTTTTGATTGTCTTTAATTAAAATTTAAAAATGATATGTACATGCTTTGATACATTTATGATATTGTTACTTATTAGAATAGTTATATATCAACCTCTGTTGGTTTTAGTCTTTAGATAGCATCATTAAGGATTTACTTTCAATTTATCATTATTGACTTTAGTTTTCCATGTCCTTTTAAAGTTCTGAAGTGATGCTTGTGGCAAAAGAATCATATAACAGCTTCCATTGTTTTTCTAGTTCAAATTTTATTTGATGTTATTTTGTAGTTGTTTCTTTTGTTGCATTTAAATAAATGCTTATGTTATGCTTTTTGTATGCAGTCTAAGGCAAAGAGGCAATCCAAAAATAACTCAAAAGCAAGTGGTTGTGATGTTCATGGGAAAGATGCAGTCATATCAAATGAGATAGAACCTATGGAGAGGAAAAATAAAAAGTCTCATTATCAACGCCGACAAAGTCTCACTGGTACTTGACTTTGTAATCATTATACAACTTTATTATAATTGAGGCTAGGATAGTTTTCTTAGTGAAAATAGTGACAAGTTTTGTTCTAGTGCAAACAATGGCTTATTAGATAGCTAGAGTTTTTAATTATCTTAACTTTCTGTGTGCTAGACTAGGTGTTGAGATTGTCATTTGACACATGGCTTATATAACGTTTTTGTGATCTTCAGGGGCAGGTACTCTATGGAAAAGTGGTGTGAGGCGTAGTACACGAATCAGATCAAGACCTTTAGAGTTCTGGAGAGGGGAGAGGTTCTTGTATGGACGTATACACAATAGTAAGGGTTTGTCCTTTGTTATTGCATTTACCGTGTTTTGAATTATTTAGTAGTCCTAATTTACTTCCTGATACTCAGGCGAACTAATGTCTGTAGGCATATAATAGATTGTAACTTCGCTTTCTGTTTCCTTGGATTCTTCAGTTTGAGAGCCATACAATTGATAATAGATTTGTAAAAGTACTTGATGTTCTTTTTCTGGAATTTACTTTTTCTTTTCTGAATTTGTGTAGTACTCTAACTACATATTTCAAGCCACATAAGCTGTATTTCGCGGTTCCGTTTCAGCCCCTTTGCAGCTTGAATCAGTTCTGGTACATACCCAGACTGTGTCTTGGTCTGGATCCCCTGTGGGTTCAGACAGAGGCCTATAAAATAGACTTGGATGCTGTTTCTCTGTTAACAGTGGGGCTGCAAACAATTCCATAACAGCTAAGAAGGAGAGAAGAATTGGTAGGAATGTTGTTTCACATTTAACGATGCCATTACTTCTAAATCCAATAATGACTGATGGGTATGTTATGAAACACGATCGTTGGTGGTGTGTTTATAACAGCTGCATTTTTCTTTCTAAATATCAATAATTTTTGGCTTCACATTCTTAGAAAAATAAAAAGAACACATTCTTTACTTTTTAGTACCTCTAGGAGTCCTTCACATCTGTATTGTGAGTATTTAAAATTGAAGAATGTCCCCTATATTTATAATAGGCTAAAGATTTGGTTGAGATCATTTATAGTTTTACCTCATCTTTAATGTTTATAATATTAACGTATTTAATTTATATTTTTAATTACTATCTGTATAATTTAGAAACATGTTAAATCCTTGTATGTGGCTAAAATATGTACATATATTTCAGGCTTATTGGATTGATATGGATAGGGTACAACTTGGCCTAGATATGGCTTGGGTATTGGAACCGCCTTTATCGAAAATTTGGGCAAACTTATGGATGTGCAGGAAAATTTTTGATTGGACAGTTTAGTATTGGTGTTGTACCAGTGTGAAAATTTTAAATTTTAAATTTTAAATTCCAAGCCCTTAATGTCTAAATCAATGTAATTTTGTATGAGAATGAGGGTCAGTGCCATGACATAGTATATCATAGTTATGATTGACTTGGAGTTGAGTTAGCCTGGGGAATGCCTTCAGAGGAGTTTCATCTCTTTTGCTGTGGTGCTGATGGTGTCAATGCATATATACCAAAAGTGTATGGCGGCTGCTACTCTGAGATGCCTTTGACACTGCTCCAAAGATGCTCTTGCATTTCGTCATCACATGCGAGCTCCACTTTGCAGGTCCAAGACGACAAGGCAAGTCAAAACCGGATATTTAGACCTGGTTTGAATGGCAGTGCTGCTTGCACAGATCTATAACTTTACTGGGATGGAATTTTGTGCATTATGTGAACAAATGCCCAAGAATTAAGTAGCAGGCTCTCAATTTGTAGAGATGCAAAAAATATATACATGCAACCTGCGAGTACTTGGCTCAAAAAATCCTCAAATGAGTGCCTGATTGTGTATCAGTGGATGGACCTCATTAAATCATTGGTAGATAACATGGGGCAACTTCCCAAAGCCTTGAGACTAAAAACAAAGTGACAATGAGCATAACAGTTGAGATAATTTCTATACTGCGTGCATAATAGTTGGAAGGAGATTCAACAGGGCAAAATATAAGAGTGCAGTCCATTTTACCAACTTCTTAGTGGTAACTACTGGTGCAGGTGGGAGTAGAGTGATCAACATGAGGGTTAGGAAGATATTGAGAGATCCAAGAATAGTGCTTAGATTTTAAGAGGAACTCCAAACTTTACATATGCAGAAAATCAAACTAATTGCAATACTTTGGGTATAGAAAATCTGAAATAAAATGTCTTGTTGACAATTGGTGCATAATCAGCAGTTTCAGATGGGTAACCAATATTACTGAGAGGTAATTGGTAAAAAATTGATTGTATTAACAAATGGTCAAGGCGATCATTATAAAGAATTTACACATGTACAAAATAGAAAGTTTCTAATAAGAAACTTAAGAAGATCGAGTAATCGATCTTATCTAACTAAATTACATTATATACAAAAGATGACCATTAAAGTAATAAATTAATAATATTCTAATACCCTCCCTTAATGGTCAATCTATCAACAACACCAAGCTGTCCCCTAAACTTAACAAACTTATCTCGACCAAGAGGCTTGGTGAGAATGTTTGCAGTCTGATCCACTGTTGGAACATACTGCAACTGAATTGTCCCATCTTCAACCAACTGCCGAATGTAATGACAATGAACGTCCACATGTTTGGTTCTTTCATGGAAGATCAGGTTCTTGGCAAGTTTGAGAACTCCTTGATTATCAGAGAGCAAAGGAGTCGGTTCTACTTGAGACATTTGCATATCCGCAAGCATTCGACAAAGCCAAACTGCCTCACAAGCTGCCTTAACTGCTCCCTGATACTCTGCTTTTGTCGAGGAGAGGGGCACTGCCTACTGCTTTTTACTAGACCATGTAACTGCACCAGATCCCAAACTGAACAAATATCTAGAGGCCGACTTCTTATCATCAACTGAACCTGCTCAATCTGAATCTGTGAACCCACTGAGTCTAGGATCATGACTCCTAGTGTAAAGAAGTCCATAATCAGGGGTACCTTCACATAATGCAACACAATCTTTGCTGCTACCTAATGATCAGCCTTGGGGGCTGTCATGAAGCGTGAAATGTAGCTCACTGCAAAACTGAGATTACGTATAGTGGTAGCGAGATAGATGATACTGCCCACTAGTTGCCTATAAGTGGTTTCATTAACAGGAGGAGAATCGGACTTGGCTGACAACTTCAGCCCTTTCTCCATAGGTGTGGAAGCAGGTTTACAATCCTGCATTCGAAACCTGTCAAGCAAGTTCTTGGCATACTTAGACTGAGAAATAAAAATTCTACCATCAGTCTGCCAAACCTCAACACCTAAACAATAATGGAGAAGCCCCAAATCTGTCATATCAAAATCCTTGCACAAGTCTTGTTTGATTTTTGCAATCAAATGTGCTGAACTGCCAGTAATGATCAAATCCTCCACATACACAACAAGAAAGAGAACATCATCACCATATCGTTTGATATACAAATTGTTGTTAGAAGGGCAACGCTGAAAACCATGAGCTACCAAGTACTGATAAATTTTGATGTACCACGCTCGAGGAGCCTGTTACAGTCCATAGAGTGCTTTCTGGAGTCTACATACTTGGTGTTCTTTGCTGGCAACCTTGAAACCAGGAGGCTGTGTCATGTAGACTTCTTCTTGCAACTCACCATTGAGGAAGTTACTCTTAACATCCATCTGATGGCCTTTCCATCCACACTGAGCTACAATGGCGAGAAGAAGACGAATGGTACTCATCTTGGCAGTAGGAGCAAAAGTCTCCTCATAGCCAATGCCCTCCCGCTGTGTGAACCCTCAAGCAACTAATCTAGCCTTGTATTTATCTAAGGTACCATCTGCATGATACTTGACCTTATATACCCATTTGCAGCTAATGTGCTTCTTCCTTGGAGGAAGATCAGAGAGAACCCAGGTTTGATTCTTCAGAAGACTTTGGTATTCTGCATCCATTGCCTGTTCCCACTCTGGAATCCCTGTTGCCTCTTTAAATGTATGAGGCTCATAAATACTATGAAGGTTGGCCATGAGAGCAAAGTTAACTGTATTTTGCTACTTGCCCTTATTTCTAGAAGATCTACCGTCAATGAGCTGATCAGGACAAAGATAACCGATCGTCTTAGCCCACCATTTAGGTCGGATTGTAGATGTGCCAACATCAGGAGGAGTAATAATTGGAGCTAGAGGTGGAAGAGGATTTGCAATAGGTGGAAGATCAACATCATCCGGAGGAAAGTCAGGTAGCGCATCATCAAAACAAAATCTGCATCATCCCTCCCATTAGGTGAACCCTATGGAAGACGAACACCCAAATCAGAAGCCTTCAAAGGTTGATCCTTTGATTTCTGCTCAGAATTGGAAAGCTGAAATGGTCCTTGTTCTTCATCAAAGACAACATCAGGACTAAAGATAACATGATCAATGTCTACATCAATCAACTGGTAAGCCTTATGGTTGTCACTGTAACCTGTAAACATAAGCTTCTGACTCTTGGAATCCAATTTAGAGCGCTGAGCTTCTGGAATCCATACATATGCTAAAGAGCCAAAAAATTTCAAGTGGCTGATCCTCGGTTTGTGCCCAGTCTAGGCTTCCTCAGAAGTCTTCCCCTTAACTGCATGTGTGGGAGACTGATTAAGGAGATAGACCATAGTAAACACTGCTTTTGCTCAATATTTCTTAGGAACATTTCTGTGTTCCATCATTGACCTGGCCATTTCTGTAATGGTGCGGTTGTGACGTTTTGCAACGTTGTTTTGTTGAACGGTGTATGGTGTGGTTAACTGACATTTTATGCCATGTGTATCACAGAAGGTAGAGAAAGCAGTAGAACAAAACTCCCCCCATTATCAGACCTAAGACATATAATAGAACAACCAAACTCTTTTTCTACTAAGGCCTTAAATTTCTGAAATACAGTAAACACATCTTGTTTTTGTCTAAGAAACTACACCCACATTTTTCTACTGAAATCATCAACAAAAAGCAAGAAATACTTGCACCCAGTAACAAAAGTAGTATTCATTGGACCACATACATCAACGTGGACCAATTGTAGTACCTTTGAGGCTCGCCATGAGTCACCATCCTTGAATGGTGTTTTGTGATGCTTTCCAGCTTGACAAGCTCCACAAACTCGCTGATTCTAAGTTTGAATTTCAGGGAGGCCATGTACTAAATCTTCCCGAACAAGCTGAGCAAGATAATGAATGTTCAAGTGACCATATCGCTGATGCCAGAGACCGTTGATAGAAGATGATTTTGCTGCGAAGGCATGCTCAAGAGAATAACCCGTATCCACAAGTCTGTATAGACCATGATCCTCAATGCCAACAGTTACAGTAGTGCGTGTCGCACGTCAACAATTGAACACTTGTGTGTACTGAAGACCACATCAAGTTGAGGAGAATGTTGCATGTTCTGACTCACTGAAAGTAGGTTTAGTTCCATGCCAGGAACATAGTATACATTGAGGAAAATGAGATTCCTCCCACCAGACTGAATTTGAACGTTGCCTTTGCCGAAAACTGTATACTCTTCACCTCCTCCAAATATGACTGAATCAGTAAAGGGAGAAAAATCTGTAAACCAATCACGCTTGTGAGTGAAATGCCAAGAAGCGCCATAATCTATATACTAGGCAGAAGATTTCACATGGTCTGCAGGTGCATAAAAGGTAGACTCTTTTTGCTTTGTGTGCTTAGCAACATTGGCTTTAGGTTGAGACCCTCGCTTCCTGGTGTTATAATTTTTGCCCTTGAATCTCTGATTGCCCTCCAATATTAAGTCGGGCAATGACGCCATCTTGCATGTTTCCCAATGCATGAAAAAAAAAAAACAAAAAAACAAAGAAGAGGCAATATCAGGGAATTTAAAACACGAATCCCAATGCAGAAAAGAGAGGCAAATGCACATACAAACTTCAAAAAACAATGAAGTATGGCTGACGGATTTCGAGAAAAAATTCCCGCTGACCTAGAAAAATCTGACAAAGACCGAGAAGAGATCTCAAAAAACCCACAAGGAATCTGTAATCAAAATAAAATTTCGATTTGACTTGAATATGTCTTTAAAGACTTGATTGTCACAAAAATAGAGATACACTTCCCAGAAGAGGACATGATGATTTCGTGGGATCACATAAGAAAGGACAGCGATGGTTCACACAAGGTCAATAAATGTGATACTAACATATAAAGTCCCATTCATGGAGTGCATTGCATCAATTCCATGAGCCATGTGACACCTTAACATCATCACACAGTTGGTTATGTAGCTGAGTGCTAATTATTATATTAGTGTAGGCAATTGATGCAGAAGCATCTATGTGCATGCGTGATCCGCATCAACCAAAAATGATATAAACTTTTTAATTCTCAAACAATTTAAACTTTGATAAGCATAAAACAGAACAGAAAGAATGATAAGAGAGAAAATCATACAATGAGACCAATGCAAAAGAATTACGTAGAAACCTAGGACGGGAAAAACTATGGTGAGAAATTCTTCTGGGATCAACTATCCTAATCTAGCCTCACAATGAATCTTGATTACGATTTTTAAGGGCACCAATCCTAAGGAGTCACCAAGCTCCTACTTTAAGAGCACCCACTCAACAGCCCAAGCACCAACCCAGCACCAATAACAATTATAAATTACAACTGATTTTAGCCTCGAAAGTTTTACACTTCACAATATCAGAAATATGTTAACAAATAATTACATTCTGAATATTGTCAACCTTCAGATATACTTGTGTTGTATGATTCTTTTTGATTAAAATCTGCAAACAAACTTCTGAAAACTAAATGCTGTCAACTGTAGCAGAAATGTGCAAACTAAACAGATTTCTGAAGACTAAATTCTGTATCAGGAATGTCCAAACAAAAGACTGATTACTTTTATGCGATTAGTGTCTTCAGCTAGTGACAAATATTGGATGTAGTTGCCAAATATTGTAGTCATGCTACATTTTAATTGGTTTAAAACCCTATAGTATTAAGAATATGTTTTGGAATACCCTTTTGGTTTTAAACTAATCCTAAAGTGTAAGAGAGATTACTTGCTCTCGCATGTTAGCCTTTTACCCTCCTCAATACTTTGATGAACCCCTGTTTTTCCTTCTTGATGACAACTCCCTAGCCCTTAAGGTAAAAAATGTTTTAGAATTGTGGTCCTATGGTTCTGGGAACCAACAAATCCAATGCATTAAATACACTAGAGTTATCCATTGCTTCGTCAACTCAATTTCATAGGCATTCTCAAAGAACGTGTAAAACTTGACATGGCTTCTTCATCTTGGGATTCAATTTGTTGTATGTTCCTTAGAGGGACCTTTCTTTCCTTATGGACACCATGACCTACTCTTCCTTTGACTAAGTTTTTCTCTTTTAATACATACCCCTTAGCACTTGTATTGGGTATTGCTTTTCTCCAACTCTTTAATGATTTGTGTATGAGTGTTCTTCATGTGTTGTGCAAGGTCTCTAGTCATTTTTGTTAACATGCTATTCTCTGTTCTTGTTCAACAAGTATGTGACACCTCTTGACAATCTCTTGTACAATTTAGAACAATGTATTTACAATTTGACTTGTTGACCAAACTGTTGTGGACAAACTTTGTGTCAACATGGAGTTCCATAGCGTGTGATTGTCACCCATGTAGTTGCAACAATGTAGTGTCTTTTTACCAGCGTTTACCAGAGTGTTTGCCAAAAGTGACTAAAGAACTTGGTGTCTTTATTAGAAGTCATTCTCTAAGACAACCCATACAACCGTACTGCTTCATTGAAGAGTAAATTCACCATTTTTGATACATCATTTGTTTTTTTCAAGGAATAAAGCTGTCATCCTTGAGAATCTATCAATAAGTACAAAATTATAGTCATCATGTTTTTGTGTTTGTGGCAATCTAAGGACAAAATCCATGAATAGTTTGTCCCAAGGTTTATCAGACATTGATAACAGCTTGTACAACCTTGTGTTTTGTGCCACACTATTTGCTACTTGATGCACATCTTTGCACAAATTTCACCACAATATTCCCCTCCAACACTGTGTATGTTATATTACTTTTGAAGTGGCCTCGTAGACCGCCACTGTGTAATTCGTTCCTGTGGTTCTCTCTCATTGAACTTTAAGTTTCTATGCATGCCTTCCATGCATTTGCTAAATCCAAATTTGCTGCAAATAAGTCCTTCATTCTCTGCATGTACACTAATTGAATAGCATTGTGGAGATGATTTGCTTCATACTCCAGACATATGTGACCTGATTTGACATGCTAGATCTATGTTTCAGAAGAAATGAATAAACTTGCTTGGACTCTACCCATCTCAAATTTTGTAGTTAAATTTCACTTGGCTATCAATGTATCACAAGATTGGGAAACAAATAACACCTTCAGTTTTACAAATCTTGGATGATGGCGTCTAACTCTTGGTCATCACCAAGTACTTCTTGACATCATTCATGTTTTCATTGAAGAATGCAGTTGGTCATCTGACTAAGAATTGCATTGACTGCAGTTTTGTTTCATGATAGTTGACATGAGAATCCTTATTGAAATCAGGGAGCGTCACCACATGCTCTTTTCTCACCTTTGTCTTCAAATGATTAAAAAATTCTTGTTTGCAGCAAATGGTAGATAGGTTGAATGAACAATCACGTAACAATTGCCTAGAGACAAGCACAAGACTAAGGAAGAGCAAGAAGAATTTGAATAATTGTTGGTTTTAGTTATCTGTAGAAAAGTGCACTCTGTGACTTACTCCAAACTATATATTACTGTGAAATGTCCCCAAATATTTAAAAGTGACGTAATCAAGTTTATTAATTAAGTAGTCCTAAAATTTAATTAATATCATAAGGACTAATTAATTGTCGGCCTATTGTAATCTTTTGGATACTTCTAGGAGCCCTTTATAAGGGGATTTGCTGGGCATTCTTAAGTATCATGGCATTTTTTTTTCTCTTCTTGGTTTTGCCGGAATTTGGAGGCTGAAGGTAGTTTGCAGTTTCAGTGGGAGTTACTCCTCAACCTAGTCTGTGTGACATCAAATTTGTAAAGTCTTCTTCGGAGACACAATTTAATAATTGGTTTAATTGCAAAATATTTGTTTGTATCAGACTAGTGATATTGCTGCAAAAATATTGTCATTCATTAACGGTCTCATCTTTGCGGAAGAATAAAATGGACTTTGTATCTTTGCACGGGACAGCGAGAGGATACATTTGCCTGAAATGTTTTAAATCAAATATTGAGATTATTCTTAATAATATCTTGAGAGTTATATTTAAAAACCAAGCTTTGGAAAATTGTCAGGCCTCTTATAAGGAGCATAGAGATAATATTTGATTAGTTGACGGATATTGAAGTATGTTGGATATGTGACAGAATTATTGGAACTGATTCTTTAATTGTTGTGAGTGAATCATATTTTGGAATATCACTATCTGCCATGAAAATTGTTCCAAGAGTCACTATGGAGTATAAACTATTGTGGGGAATACTTGGGCAATTTATATTTCTGCTCCTTTGGCGTTAATATTAATCTGTGGCTCGAGCTTTCACTCTTCTTGTATTGGAACACATAATTGTAAGTGGCGGTTCATATCACTCAATCACAGGATTCATTCATTTGGCGTATTTGCATATTGTGCCCAACGCTCATTGATTTCTTGTGCTTGTCCATTTCCTGCAGCATCAGTAAAGACTCCAGTCAAGTGTGCAAATGGTTTCATCTTTAAACTAGAAGATTTTGAGGATGCATATATTGAGGCAAATTACATTGTGTGATATAAATATATTTCAGAAGTTCATACTGTTCTATTCTTTGTAACCGAGTGAATGTTTCTCTAAGTAATTGTTCCTGAATTGATAATTCATTATTATTGTCTGAGTTGAAGCACTATAGAATATCAGATTTGAAACTAACAAGAACAATAGAAAACATGTCTTTTTGTTAAGGAATCTAGTAATCCCAGAAGGGGATATTACAGTTGTATCAGAGCTGGTGAACCTACTAGCCTGTGGGAAAGTTCAGATTTTGGATCAGAGCATGGCACCGACAATGGAATGGGAGATGCATAGGTGGACATGATGGCCTTACTAAGGGAGTTTAAAAGTGGACAATAAGAGCTCAGTGAGACCCTAGCAAGAGTATAACAACAGATTGGTAAAACTTTCAGGTGCTTGGTAGAATGAGGGACGATTGGAGACAATGGGAGATCACACACACATCAGTCCAATGCAAGTCCGACGATGCTGACATTTTCGCATAAGACTGAGAAACATGAGAATCAGCTTCCCTCATTGGTTGAGTTGCAAGATCAGTTCAGGTAGGATTGGCTTGATGGAGGGTTCAGGCTGTACATGTGTCTCACAGATTATGTAGACCTAAGGATGAAGTATCCACCCTCCAAGGGTAATAGAGACTACAACAATGATTTGAGAGGGAAGCTTAGCAATGAAGATGATAGGCTACACGACACCATGAGCTCTAGTAAGGGTGAAGACATGCTTACAAGTTCAGTTCAGCCCCATGAGAATATGGACAAACCGGAATCAACTATTGCACCTACAATTGGAGAACACATAAGCCTACATGACAGCCCCAAGGTTGAAACAGGTGCTTGCACGAAGTCCACCAAACCAACATTGATTGATCAGCCTTATGGAGAAGATGGATCCTACCAATATTCACTTGCATGAGCCAGCTCTACAACTGATTGATATGGAATCAAATTGTAATGTGGATAGTGATGATGTTTGGTCTTGTAGGAAACTTGAATTCACCTGCTGCATACACATAGTTGCTTGGGAAGAAGATTTTTTGAGATCATGAGGCATTTTGCCTTTGACAGTTGATTGTAGAGACTAGGACCTGATCTAGCAATAAGGTCCCACAATATGACAATGTTTGGTTCGTCATGACTACTTCACCATGGATTTTGTTGAAGGGAAAGAACATAACGAAGATGCATGTTTGGGTTGGGCATGATTGACGCCTCTCACAGTGAGTGACATCTATGTTGGGACTGAATAAATAATGTAAATGGATTTTACAAGTATCTATCTTCTTGTGTTGTTTTCCTATATTACTTTAAGATATGTTGGTCACTGCACGAATGGTCCAATAGAAGACAAGTGTTGGTTTGGTGAGGAATGAAGTAATTGATTTTCGCTATTTCACAAGAATGCTTATGTGGGGGTTGCGAAACAACAAATGGTCGTTATTTTGCAGCCAAGATGTATCAAACGGTGTGAAATAGGGAAATGATTGCCATTTTGCACATGGTTGTATGAAAATGTTGCGAAATAGCGGCGCATTTATGTCTGATAGGACGTGGTATGACATCATCGCCCATGAGGTGGCGGCTAGTTCAATAAGGAGATTTTCACATGTATGAGTGTTTTGAAAGTATTTTTAATTTGCGAAATTATTCACAGAGTGCTCGGTTACGAATTGAGGAGAAGCGGCTCAGTGAAGCTAACGAGCTAGGGATTTCTAGAATAATCATTCAGTTGGAAGTTTGCAAGGAGTGGTGCTCAAACTAGTAAGTGATTTTCTTTCCTTAGCCTAGTTTTTCTTTTAAGGAACAAGTATGCCTAAGAAGAAGAAGATGGTGGTAGGTGAAACTATAATTTATCCTGCACAACAAACATTGCTGAAGGTGTTACCTACTTCACAAGATGTGGGTATGAAGGGTTTATTTTCGGACATAGGATGATGGTATAATCCGAAGATAGAGACATTGGCTACTTGGGTAAGTTTTAAGGGGGCTTACAAGCCAAAATTGATTGCTTTCTCCAAAGGAGCTGATGGGTCGGCTGTTTTGCAAACAATGGGTGGCACCAACCCACTTGTATCTGCGAGTGAGCTCGTATTTCAGGCTATGTTCAATAAAGATCAAATCAAAAATATGCAAAATGAGTTGCAACATGCTTTGAGTAGGCAAGTAGAACTAAATAAAGTGGTTAATGAGTTATACCTCAAGGTGGCAGAACAAAATGAAGAGATCCAGAAGCTGAAAGGGAACAACCAAGCTCTGGCTCTTGTAGTCCATCACAATGCCCCGAGTGTGCCTTCTGATGATCAATAGGTTAAGTCCTAGGAGAAGATAGAAGAAATAATATCTCCTAGGATAAAGCGGGCGCTCCCAGAGCACATACTATTCTGGAGCAAATTCTATTTTTCCGAGTCAAACATGTAATCGGAAAATGCAATGATGTTTATGAGGCTTACTGTTTGCTAAATGAGACGTCTGATGGATTCAGAAAGAATAAACCACTTTTGCAAGATCTGCTAGGAGATGGAAGCCTTCTTCCTATGAGCTCGCACGTATATGTGATGTAATTCATAGAGATCTTGACGCCCCTACTGAGATCAAGGATACCAAAGAAGTTATTGATTCTGTGATCGAAGAATTGGATTACATTGCACATGAGGAGGGCAGGATTGAGGAGAGGTTGTCATCATTTAATACTATCAAGCATTGGACAATTCCCGAGTTTGTGGACAAAGAGGGACATGTCAAAGGTCGAGAAGAATGGAAAATCGAATATCAGAATATGGTCACTAAAATTATTGAGCATTTGAAGGAGGGCAAAAGTTTTTCAGTGGATAGGTTCAACATATTCCTCGACAAGGTTATTGTCCTTGACGACAAATTTTCCAAGTTCTTGATTGAGGCTCGAGTTATCACAGAGAAGAGATGGAACGCTCAACTCCTCAGTTTGCCTAACATTCTGCACTTTCAATGGCCTTCACTTGCATAAGTTTCAGAATGGGTTAAGGAGTATCTGGAACTAGTCTCAAGAGCTCCGAAAGGTATAAAGAGGATCTCTAGAAAAGAAGATGCTCTAGCAGATTGATCCACGTGTAAGTGGCAGTTTTTTGTTTTGTTTTGTTTTGGGTATTTTATTGTAACCTTTCGTATGTTTTCGGTTGATTAGGAATAGGATAAGTTTTGAAAAGGCACAGAATGTATATGGTTGGAAGCTTGTCGCTTCCAATTTTGGAGGGAAACCACAACCGTTCATATTAAATTAGATTCGACAGAAAGCAGAAAAACTCTTGATTGTACTTACTTTTTTTTGATATCAATAAAATATACCTTGTTTCCTTGTCTAATTAGGATGTTGTATGTTTTCTAAATTCAGTCCCTCTGTTATAATCAATTCAAGGATTGATTGTCACTTTTAAAACTTGTGTGATTGGATTGCAACTCTGTGATATTGATCTAAAGAATATAAAGCAATTGCGAAGTGTTGTCCTGTTGCTTTCTACCTGATTGGTTCCTTTGTGAGGATTAAACACAATAAGACAAATTAATGTTATAAATTCAATTTACTCACATTGATAGGATTGGGTGACTGATGATGCTGCTCAGCCTGTGGAGTATTGTCTATCAGAGAAGTACGTGAAGGTTTTAGCAAGATTGACTCTGTGCCCAATTTGATAAGGGACTGATCTTCATCTGTTGAAAGGATAAAGGAATATCTAAAACTGTTGTCATTTTATTTAGCTTTTGTTAAGTAGAGGTATATTTAAGGAATAATCAAATAGGATTAATTCAATAAGAGTAGTAGGGAGTTCTTGTTCTTACATTCTAAGTATTGCCATCTTGGAATTAAGGATTGACAAAGAATTTTGGGTTGAAATCTGCTATAAAAAGCTCTAATTTAGAAGGAGATTAGAGAAGGGGTTTACTTGCCCAAGTTCTGTAGAGCCTAAAGAGCAGAGGATTACAACCACACCTTGGTTGAATTCTGTCAGTTGGCCAAATCAGTTGGAGAGTTCAAAGATAAAGCTTGGCATCCTTTTAGTGCTTCCCAATCTGTTGATTTGGGAACCAACAGATTGGCGACTCTGTTGAGGAGTTGTGTACGAAAAATATTGTTGTGTTTGGCCTAGAATCTCTGGTGATTAACTTGTTGAATATTATACAGTTCAGCTTGCCCCATTCGAGTCACACAACCAACAGATTGGCGACTCTGCTGGGAAGTTGTGTGTTGGCTAAATATTTTGCAAGTCACTATGACTACAACTTGCAAAATGTGTGTTTTAGGCAGCAGTATGTGAGATTGCTCTCTCCTCTCAGCAATAGGGGAGGCTCCCTTCTTACCGTAGGTGGC
>MU226395.1:1457575-1485295 GCA_018584345.1 Thuja plicata | reverse complement strand
GTACTACTCCGTTTGATGCCTAAGTTAGCTCGAAACGAGCGGATTTCAAAGGGCTTTCGACTCGAGGGAAAAACAAGATTAAAAACAAAAGGGAAAAACGGAAAGAACGCATGAGAGTATGTCATTAACAGCTTTTCGGGGATAACGAATCGCCTTTTTACATCAACTGATCAAAACACTTCAAGACCTAGAGGATACTCCTACAAATTATCAAGAAAAACTCGTAGGGTTGCCTCAGTTTTGTGAATTCAAAACTGAGGACAACATTGTGTACGACAAATATTGTTGTGGTTGGCCTAGAATCTGTGGTGATTAACTTGTTGAAGATTATACAGTTCAGTTTGCCCCATCCGAGTCAACCAACAGATTGGCGACTCTGCTGGGGAGGTGCCTATAGAAGCTTTGGTTATCATTAGGCGAATTAAAAGATTGTGAGTTTGTTACAAGATTGAAAAGTGACTGCTGAGGAAAAGACTCAGAAGAAGAAAGGGAAAGGAATTTTTTTATTCCTCTTAGAAAGAGGTGGCGATTTTGTTGAAAAGAACCAAATGAACACAAGAAAAAGTTGCAACAATCTCAGGTGTTTACTACGTATCATTATAAACAGTGGTGAATGACAGTATCACTGTCATTAAAATATCAGTTATCAGCAATCATATTTGACACATGCAATTCATATCTAAATATATAGAATTTGCAATTTTGCTATTTTACTAATTTGACAGTTTTATTTGAATTGAAATTCTTATACATCTTTTCATAACTAGTTTTTTAAGTACATATGTACATCAGCACTGTCCCCCCACCATCCCCGAAATTAGGCCCATTGTTCTGCCATCTCGAAAACCCGTCCTGACATCCTCCCTTCCCCAAAGGCGGTGTAACACTACTATAATTGCAATTTTTGATTTTACAATGTAATGTCCCTTCCTAATCATTTCAGTTTTTTGGACAGGTAGCGTCTCCAGTGGGTTCTTGTAGGCTAATGTGTTAGTCTTAGGAAACTTTGGGGACAGTTGATCCAACTAGATGGTAGTATCAAAGGTTTTGTTGAGCTCTGAGTTTAGTTATGGGCATAATGCCTTTTTCTGGAGTGATTTTGGGTAAGTTCTCCAATACTTACTATATTTAGTAAGTCGGTTTCAAGCACCGAGTCAGCCGCAAAGGTTACTATTTTTAGATATGTTTGTGGGAGTTGTGGATATCAATATTCTAATATTTACTATAGTTTGGTGATTTTAAATAAAATAACAATAAACTAATATTCAATAAAGCTAAATTAAAGATTTAACTTTATCGTTATTTTAATATTTAATATGACTACTTGGGGCTCCAATATTAAAGTGGTAATTTTAAAAGGGGCCTTTTGTAGACTTAAACACCACTTTATTAAGAAGGTGATTTTATTTTCATTGAAGAAAAAAAGCGAAAGGGAAGAGGTCAACCCCTTCTTGGAGGATATAAAAAGGGTTTTTGGAGTTCATTTGCATCATGCTAAATTTGATATTTTATATTGGTTCTTGCTTTGGAGGAGATTATTCTTCCTTCGGTTTGTGAGGACGAAATCCCTTACAATCAACAATTTTCACATTGTGAGGACGAAATTTGCACCTGAACTGACAATTTTTTTATATTTATTAATTTAATTAAAAATTTCAGACCCACTGTCAGAGATTTTTAATTTAATTAATAAATATAAAAAAATTGTCAGTCCAGGTGCAAATTTATGGCTGCATAGCCATTTCGAACTTGGTGATGTCACATAGAGATCACAACTGAGCTACAGTGTTTGATTTCTTCTTACTTCTTAGTTGTCAGAGCTGTGGAGTGTTTGAGGTTATTCATGAGGACTGATTGAGGAGGTGCTTAGAGTTCATTTCATATCTCTGGGTCTATTTCTTGCTGGCTGTACTTTCGCAAGAGGGCTGTACATTGTTAGAGAGTGGTGTCTGGGTTTATGAAGAGGTCGATTGGGCTTTTAGGAGGTTTTATCAGCATTTTGTGGCAACTTTTCACTTGCTTATTCCTCTCTTGCTTCTAGCCGTCCAACATGGAGCTTCTTGGTGTTGGCGCCTAGGTTTGGGCATCTCTAGAATGCATATTCTGTGAACAGCTCAAGTCATTTCATTGCTGCATTTTATGGGTATGTTTGAAATAGGTAGGATCTGGGTTGCTCTTATGTTTGAAAAAAATGTACTTTCAGATCAGAAATAAATTCTGGAATTGTCAGCTTAATGTATATCTGAGTTTTGTCAATTTTCCGAGTTACTAGTTTGCTGCAAATATTTATATTATATGCACTCCATTTATCATTCAAAAACCCTTGGAAACACAACAAAACACAAAGAAAACAAGACAAACAGGGCAGCATATTACATGCAATCACATATCAAATTTCTGTGGAAACCACCCTGCCATGGTGACACATGGCACTACGTCCTATGTCCTTTGTCATCCCAAGAACTCCAAATCCTCAAAGCCAGTTCATAAATCCCACTCATGAATCAACCCATCAAGGAACAGATTGCTTGAACACCGTTGTAAATTTGTTAAGCTATCCTCAAGTTTCTGGCCTGCATAAAGCCAACTCCTAGCTTCTTTTGTCTGATATAAATGCTGCCCTGCTGGAGATTGCTAGAAGGATCGGCTCAAGGATCTGATGAAGAATATAAGAGATTTTAATGAAGTTACCGTTCAAATGTTCACATCAGTAAACTGAAAGAGTTCACAACCTCTTTGTGTAAGTAATGAAAAGATGCCGCTATATTAAAGTTTGGTAGGAGAATTGAGGCTCAAGGACCTGACAAAGAAACACGAGATTTGAATGAACTTGCTGGCTAACTGTCTACACAAGCAAACTGCTAGTATTCATCACTTCCTAATGTTGTGAAAGCATGTGGTCCATCTGCTACCTCACCCATAATTTAAGAGCTTACAAAGCACAGTGGAGGCGATGGAGATCTTTTCCACTACTGAAATAAAAGCAGTTGTTTATTGTGGCTACGCAGTAAAACTTTCATGCAAAATGCTAGGTAATGACTCCTCATTCACCCGTTATGGACCAGCAGATGTATTAAGGGGACCGCTTCCAAAGCCTCTTTAAATCTTGTTCAAGACCATCAATTTATTTATTTATTTTTTCTCATGCAGTCACAAGGAATGAAGGTGGACATGTAATGGATGCCACTGACTAACTGCTGCTTGAAACTTATCATGATTTTTTTGCTTGCTTTATTGCAGAAGTCTTTTCTAAATCTTCATGGTAGTTGAGTGTTTAATGATGGTTGTATATACATGGTCACATCCAAGTTTTTGTATCTTGATAATTGCTGTTTTAATCACCATTTAATCTTTATTTCTTTAGCCAACGACTGTCTTTTTGTAAAATGCCATTCTTTTAATATGTAGTCTAGTTTTTTCATAAATATAGTAGTTCGAAGTCTCTAGTAGTGGGCATACTGATGAATCCAATGTGGCTTTTGCAGTTTTCTATGGGAGAGTTCATAATGTTGTTAAGTGAAATCCCTTGAGTACTATTCTCTTTAGTATATGATGGATTTTGTAGTATGTCTTTTTTTAATATCAATAGCTTGTTGACATGGGTGATATTCTGCTTACAAGCCTTCTATTTTGTGCTGATAAACTATAATTTTCGTTCCTTTGGTAGCTTTGTTTAGTACATAAATTTCCTTGAGCCTCTCACGTGCATGATCTCTCATCTTCCTGAGGTTTGTTTATATCAATATCTGTATGAAGATCTTGGATTTTGTTTTCGCTTTGTGCGGACTACTCCAAGTGAGAATATACCAATAGTAGGTTTTGGAACTAGCACTGTAACTAAAAACTCAGATAAAATTGATCTCTGCTATACAGTCGTTGCAATCTCATAATGATGATAGATTTTGGCCGTTGGATTTGAGGTGTTTTTATTTTGCATATTAGATTTATAGCTATTTGTATCCAAGATGTAGAAGAAACTAAGACCTTTTTGTGAAATGTGTTTCAGCTTTAACAACTGTGATTGGTATCAAGTATACTTCTCCACTTAATGAACATGAGAAAAGACGTGATGCTCCAAACTTTAAGGTAAAGTCTTATGTTGATGAACAATATTCTCATTTGGTGGAGTTTGCAGCTTCACATTGACAATTCCCATTCATTTTCCATGTTGGGGAAACTGTATGCTACCATTCCAAGGTGTCGCAGTATGTTTTTCTTAATATGTACTGTATACTCGACATTTGGGATTATTGTACCTTTGGTATGATATCTAAAAACTCACAGAAGCAAAAATATGGTAATGTTCAATTGTAATATGGTATATTTTGAAATCAGAGCAGGGTCGACTACGACCAAAACATCAGTTGCCCCTTCGCTGGTATATGGTGTATGTAGAATGGGTAAGTAAAAAGTTATCGTGCTATTGTTTTGTTTTTTTAACCTCCTTTCTTCATGTCTGAAATTTCAAGACAATTGTTTTATCCAAGAGAGCGCAAAATTTACCCAGTCTAACTTATTAAGTGCCTTTTATCTTAATTTTTCCGTAAGAGAAAAAATAAGATCATTTTTCAAATGGTGGTACTAAAATATATGTTTATGTTTTATAAATTTTTAAATATAATTTAGTATAATTCGTTGAGTATAGCCTTGGTATAATTGAATGACAAAATTCAAGATCTTAAAATGTATATTTCAGAAGTTTAGTTGGAGTTATAAAAAAATTGTTTATTTATTTTAAAATATAAATTATAATGTTTCAAAACATTTGTTTATTTATTCTTTTTAAAATACAAATCTAGATTGAGATTTTAATATTTTATTTAATAATTTAGATATCATAATTTCCTTATATTATTGAGTATAAGGTCTCTAAATCATTAAATACTAATATAATATTAGATATTTAACAATTCTTTATGAAATGATTGAATTCATTATTTATAATTTTTAAATTTAAAATTTATGTAATATCTATTAATATGGTTGTTACTTTTTATTTGGAAGATGAAAATTATGTATTCATAGTTTAAAAGGAAATTGTACAAGTGTTGAACTTTGAAGTTCACTAAATCTAATATTATTTTATAACATATTTAACAAATATTTATTTGTTTATTTCATTGATTTTTTTTAAAAATTGTAGTATTATTTTGTTTATAGTTTAGAAAAAGCTTTGAAATGTTGTATGCCAAAATGTTTTTGTTTTCTATTGATTGCCATGTTTGAAGAGTTTTGAATAAATTTGAAAAAATTAGAAACATTATATTATAATCACAAAAAATCAGAAGACAATATTTCTGTGTAACTTTGCACCTCCTAATGGGGACCCCCTTCTTTTTGGGTCTTTGTCCCTTTTCAGTGGTTTAAAGTCTCAGGTTGAGGAGGACCGAGTATTCGGTGAGTGAGATTGAGGGCCCTTAGGGAGGCTTCCGATAGTTGGGTATCGTTTTGGTTTCCCTGTTAGTCTTTTTTCCTCTTGCCCCTTTTTTAGCCTTTTGTTTTTGTCCCTCTTTTGTTTGCTTTTCCCACTTATGTCCTTAAGACTTAATGTTTTTCGCCCTTTCAGACTTTTGGTGTTTCGAAGGTACCCATATCTCTGAAATACCCAAAGGCCGAAGGTTTGTGGCCTTTTTCGACCTTTTGGACTTTTGGTGTTTCATATGTATACAAACCTCCCAAACACTGAAAGACCGAGCAATAGAGCTCAAGGTAAGGGTGTTGGACTTTTCTTGTCCGACACTTCGACACTCTTGATGACTTCAACACAGTCTCGATTATAAAAGGGGATTTTTAGGATGTTTTTATCCATTCTGCAATTTGTCTTTTCGAACTCTGGATTTGCATAGCGACTAAAGGCCTCCAGCGACTTGTCTTCATCACTCTTTTGCGCCTTTTTGCAGGTGGTTTTGACTTTGACCAATTGTTCTTGAGCTCGACTTTCACAATTTGTTTTCGTCTTTGCAACCTTTTAGGTAGGTTTTTGCATCTTTGTTTCCTTTGTTTGCCTTCCATTGTCCTTTTTGGGGTTTGTTGCGTTGTTTAACGTTTTAGGTTAGGGTTGCATTGTTTAGCATTTTAGGGTTTGTGCTTAGGGTTTTTGTCCTTTCAGAGTTGTCAGAGTTTCGCTCTTTGAAGCTCTGAAAGTCTTCCCCCAGATTGGCTTTTGCAAAGGCATACATCTTCGATGTTTCTGTGTTTCGCACATTGAGTTCATCGGATAGCTTTGACACGCCGAAAGTGCGAAGAACCATGGGCCTAAAAATTTGACTAACTTCCCAAAATCTTTTAGAGTTTTGCACTTTTGGTGTTTCGCACACAACAACAATTCATCAGCTCCGATACAACAAAGATTTATAGCTTGCCAACATTTCGTTGTTTCAGATTTTCGCACCATGAGCATGTTATCGGACTGCGAAGCTCTGAAATTGCGAAAAGTTAGGGGGTTTAGTTTTTCGCTTAGTTTCTGGTTTTTTGTTGTTTCTTTTTGGTTTGGGGTAAAACATTGGATAGTAGACTAGTAGATTTATTTTATGCTTTCAATAATGGATAGCTGACAACATTGTTTGCATGCAGAATACGAGAAAGGACAACAACTGTATTGATGAAGTACCACTTCAAAGGGTACAACACCCCCACAAAGGTGGGGAACTTACGTGTTGAGATCACATATACTAACCTTGGCAATCTGGATTGGGATTTGTTCTTGAGGCATTGTCCAAATCTTGCGGGAAGATCATCAGACTGCACTCTTGGTGGGTCTGGTAAATGTAGCAACACATCCAGTGTCCATCCTTTCACTAGATTTGATTATGACCCTAGCTCATGTCTACTTTTCAGATGAAAAAGTGGTGAAGATGTTTTCCATTTATAGAAAGGGGTCGACCACTTCTACCCAATCACCAAGGAGAGGGAGATGAGGTGGTTTAAAGGTAATACTCTGAATGCTTATGATATTGTCAATAAAGAATATCTCATTCAACAGGTCCTGAAGAACAAATTGGGAAGAATTGATATGAGGAGAGATTATATGAATGATGACATAAAGGAGACAGTGACAATGTTGAACCTAGTGTATGGTCTCCCCCATGGATGATCCACATCGTAGAGAGGATTAAAGGGAAAAGGGTCAAAATTGATTGTGGAAGAATACAGAGTGACAAATTGGATTTGCAGTTGAGGCAGGTAAAGCGTGACCCTAGATTCTACATGACATCTTATATAGTCTACCTCCTCGCTGCCAGAGCCAACTATTCGGGGCTCACCAAGAGAGGGTCATTCAATGACCAAAATGCATGGCTGTACACTGTATACCCTCTACTAGTGAGGAAGGAAAAACTGAAGGATGACATTCCAGAGTACCGGATTGTAAATGACACGTTTGTCTTTGCAATCATCAGATCCATTGAGGGAGATTATGCCAAGAGGCTCTCAGAAGAAGCTGCAGCCAAGGTACGAGCCCTAGGGGGCTACCATATTCAATACAAAACCTTTACTTACATCCGGGTTGCTGGGAGTACCGTTAATCCCAAAAAGTTGCCGCGCTATCCATCCAACAGAATTGTGTTACTAGAGATAGGCAGGTAGATCTCAGATGCTTACGAGGTTATTGGGTTGAAGAAGAAGCACTGCTGGGACTTCCCTATCTCCATAGGGGCCCACTCTTTACAAGACGTAAAGGTCTACAAATCAATAGAGTTGGAGTGGGATGTGTGCCCTCTGCAGGAACTCAAGTCAATTATAAGACCCAGATTTGGCCCCATTGGGACATTCAACCACAGAGCAGGAAGACACTATCAACATGAGTCCCATATAGAAGATCATTGGATCAATTGCATTGATGACTAGAAGGTTAGGATCTAGGATTATTGTACAATGTCCCTTGAGTTGGCTGAGAATACATTGGAGGTGCAAATCCCTCAAAAATTGTGGGATTAAGATTCCCAAGATGTATTTGATCCATTGTACAGTAAGGATAAGGTTTATACCCAACCTATTTTGAATGTTGAGGTTGGTAGAGATGAAAATGATTCTTTTGAATTCAAGGCTTGGCATGCGATTGAGATCACAAAGAGGTGGGTAAGGAAAGTAAACATCCACCTTCCAAGCTGGAGAAAGAGAAGGGGAAGAAAGTAAACATGCCAACTTTCAAAGAGGCAGCTCCTATACGACCATGGACAGTTTATAGGCATGCCACCTACGGTCTTGTAGGGAAGAAGACAAAGAAGGAAAGAGGAAAATGTGAAAGTACACCTCCAATTACAGGACAAGTTGACATCTCAGACACTTGGGGCCCCAAGGCCACATTAGGGAGAAAGGAGGAGGCAGAGCCACTAGTAAAGGAAAAATTCTACAAAAGAAAGAGGGCTTCAATATCACCTCAACTAGAAACATTGCCCAAAGAGGAGGTAGAAGAAGATAATGTCCCTTTGGTAAGAAGAACTCATCAGGCTACTGATGTTGCCAAAAGAGTAGAGAAAATAAAGGTTTCTCAAACCCAAGTGCAAAAAGAGCCAATTAAATTGGAGACTAGTACATAAGAGGAAATGAACGAGGGAGACTTGGGGTCAGATGAATTTGAGTTATCAGATTTTGAGAATATTCCTGGATTCTTTTATCCCCAAGGTTAATTTGTTAATCCAAATTTTGACTCCACTGCAACATCAACACAAACACTCTTCCAAATGCAAGGACATGTGGGAGAAACTACTTCTCAGACACAAGTACCTATTCATCCATCCTTCTATGAAGAAGAAGAAGAATAAGAAGAAGAAGAATAAGAAGAAGAAGAAAAGGGTACATGAGACGAGGAGGAAGGAGATAGAAGAGGAAAACAAACAACATAGTTTGAGGAGGGAGAAGTTGATATAAATCTGGCAACTGAGGAACCCCAAGGTGATGAATCAATACAAGCTGCTAAAGAGCCATAATTTTTGACTCCTCCGCCTCCATCAATTTTGTTGGTAACAACCGAACAGGTGTCCCTACAGGAGGAGAAACAAGAACCAACTACTGGGTTGTTGGCAAAACTACTAGATGATTCATCTTCTGAGGAAGAGAAGGAAGAGACTCCTGAGGATGTGAAATAGAAACATAGGAGCAGGCCGAGAAGCAACAAGTTCCGTTACTGCCTCCACAAAGAGATGCGACTCCCAAATGCGAGCAACAACATGATTAAGAAGCGAAGGAAGAAGCATATGCGATACCATAAAACTTTGAGATAAGGGAAGCTCTAGAAAATGATGAACAAGAAGAAGAAAAGGAAGATGAAGGGGATCACATAGGAATGTCCATCTTAAGAATAGCCCTATATGAGCCTCTAACAACCTCCATTAAGCCCACTTGGTTGGTTAAAGAGGTACAACCCCGAAGGACATACATCGAGGAAGAAGATGTCGATATACCTACATTGGGGCAAACATTCCAGAGAGGGGAGCCTAGCAAAACCGCTCAAAGAATGTCATATGTAACAGAGGATGACAAAGGGAAGTGGAAGGCCCAGGTTGCAGAGCCTCCTATGGTGAGCATCATAGAGTTAACTCCAGAGGATTACGTCATAGAGGAAGTTGATTTTGGAGAAACCACCCGGGAAGGTGGCAAGGCACTGACTGCTCTGGGGTCAAAACAATTATTTAAATATTTGAACAAAGATGAAATAGAGATTCAGGGTCTCAAGGCACAAGTCGTGTCTCTGAAGGATTATGTGACCAAGATAGTTTGTCCTATCGACCAAGATCATCTGAAGGCCGCATTGGAAGTAGCAGTTGAAAATAAAGCGCCCCTAGAATCTACAAACCCTTTTGTGAAAGCGGCTATAGATTGGAAGTTTGAGTTTGAAAGCTTTGGAGTTGAGACTATTCGCATGATTATGAAGTATTTGAGAATAATCCTCAATGAGATAACACAACTCATTGACCTAATGGAAGGAGAGCAAGGGATTGATGATAAGATGGGATAGTGACAACGAGCTCTTTAGGAATTGAGGATCATAAGAAAGCAACACTTTCAAATTTTGGTAACGCTATATAAATGAGTAGAGTTAGATAATTTTGATGAGTTGGTCCCTGCTATTGGTGTCGCCATGAAAAGCTACCAGGAAAGCTTGGAGAAGATCGAGAAGAGAAGAAAGGACACCGTGCTATGGGTAGAAGAAATTGAGAATTTTTTTGATGGAATGGACTTGGAACTATATGAGGATGACAATAAGAAGTTGTACTCTACAAAGAATATTGTTCAACAATTTATAGGAATTTTGGCCAGAGTGAATACCAAGGAAGATCTACATCAATTGTTTTATTTCAGAGAGAATATGAGTTATATAATGGAGCATATAGAGGTTATCAAAGCATTCAGTTCAAAGCTCACCTCGTTTTGGGTAAGGCGACAAAAGCAATTGGAATTTATCAAGTTGCCCAATTTTGATGAAGTCCAAGAGATTATAGAGAGATTGTGCAAGGTTCACCCAAATATTCTCCCGGAGAGCTGAGAGCCATTTTTGGCACTTAGCCATTTTCTGAGGATTGCGACCATTTTTGACACTTGGCCATATTTGAGGTCTGAAGTCATTTTTCATATTTAGCCTATTTTCAGAGTTGCATTTTTCGGAGGACTAAAACTCTGAAAATCCAAAGTCACCAAACTCTAGACTTAATCATTTTTTATCATGGCATTTTTTGGTGGTCCACAACGACGAAATTCTTGAGCACACATTTTTTACAAAAGATAGTTTTGGTGGTTGATTGCATGCAAACTGGAGTTTGTTTTTGCAAGTCAAGGGGTCTTCTAACAGTTGCATATCAAGAGAACAGTTGGATCCATTCATTCTGAGCGTGAACATTAAAGAAGTGTCCAACCGCCTCCAAACATGAAGAACAAAAGGTGGTACTGCAGTTCAAATTCTTTCATTTTAGGGGCTGATTTAAGTCCGATTTTGTATGTATTAATGGTACACATGGATGAAAATATAGGCAAGCATGTTAGCAATCAGTTTAGGAGTAGTTTTGCATTGTTAAACTCTAGATTTGATTTATTTTTGCCATGCTTGCTGTAGATGAAACCCTAGCTTCAGGTTTTTGATTTGTAAGTCGAAGCACTATATATTTGATTACAGAGATGTAATTAAGGCCAGATTCTTGAAGCAATAAATATATATGCTGTTGGTGCTCCATCCGTGTTGTGAATTTTCTACTATCTATGCGAAATTATTTTTGTGTGCATACTTATTCATCTATTTCAAATTGCCAACTCCATTTATTATGCATGAATCCGCGATCAATTAATTTGGAGTTTACTGTTAGTGTTTCATCTTGCTGTGAAAAATGATTGGGAAGATCTATTCTATTGATTTAATGATAAATCCATTTCGTGTGTGCGTGCATCTAGTGGCTTCACGATTTGATAGATTTTGGAAAATGTTGCATCTGGTTAAAATTTTCTTCAAAAAAATGCATTTGCTAAATATAGAATTGTGAGTTTATCTGATTCGTGTTTTGTGGCTTTCCATCTTTTCATCATTTAATTCGCAAGCATGATTCAACGATGGTTTATGTCCTTTAGATTTCATTTTCAGAAATTTTTCTTATACTTCTTGTTGCCCAATCTTTTGATATTTTTGGAAACTTTTAAGATAGACAATCATTGTAGGATTGAAATTAGATTTGCATTGTTAAGAAGTTGCATACATTGAAAATTGAGAAAATACAAAAAATACTAAAGTTTGTTTTGCAACCTGAAGTCTTAATTTTACCAGCAAAGGCCTTCTTGTGAACATTCACATTTATCTTCAATTGAGATTTATAAGCAGTTGTACCACGACCACAGAGAACCTTGGGAGTAACTTTTTATTCTTCTAAGAGTGGAATTTGCATTGCTTACTCCTAACTGTTGCTTTGTGTAAAGATGACACTCAAAGAAGTAGTGCTAGAAGGAGGGACCAAACACACCAGTAGGCTGGATAATATCAGATCTTTCTCACTAGAGAGGTTTGAGCGAGTGCTTAGATCATCTCTGAGAAGGGGTGAGTTCCTTGAGCTTACCCACTATCACAAAGCTCGCAGTTATAAGGAAAAATCAAAATTGATTCCCCTTCTAGCTGTTCTGCAGAGTCCACTTGGCCAAAAACCACATATTGCTACCCCAATTGCTACCACAACCATTAATAAAAATCAAAAATTTCCACCACTTATCCAAATGGATTTCTTTGCTTATTCCCAGAGTTTCCCATTGGACATAGCTAGGAAGTTGCATGAATTACCTAAGAATCCTGAGAAGTTTTGTACCAAGTTCCTGTATGGTAAATCCAGGATAACAGAAGAGCACATTTACACCTTTAAGGAAATATGCAATCGGAAAGAACTTGTGCATCAAGATCTTGTTTGTCGCTTATTTCCATACACACTTGGTGAGTTTGCCTACAAATGGTATCTAAATTTTCCTAGGGGATCTATCACCACATTGGCTGAGTTTGAGACCAAATTTCCAAATCAATTAAACTCTATGTGGATCCTGCTAACCTCCACCACCAGTTTATCTCACCCAAGAAAGAGCCAAATGAGCCTATTGCCATGTTTAATCATCATTTCCATAAGATGTATAAAAAAATTGATGCTCCTTGCACAATATCCATATCCGTTGCTATACAAGTGTACCTAAGAGCTTTAGATCCATTGACTGCTATTTTCTTGTAAAGTCTCCCATCTGCAATCATAGATACCTTAGAAAGGTATCCAACGAAGCCATCATTTTCACACAACAGATGGATCCACAAGCTAGTGGAAATTTTGGTACTTTACTGTCATTTTCCAATGCTGCCACTATGAACGCATTCCCGAACATCAACCATGCCTTGAGAACTCACACTCCATTCCTGAATCCCATAGCAACACAACAACTCATTGTCCCACCACCGACTTATCCAGGCTACGAGGCTCTTAAGATAAATTTCTTTGAGAAATAAATTGTACCTCCTAGTGAAGCTGATAATCACTTAGCCTCTGAGCTAGATGTCGTGAAAAAGAATTTATCCCAACTTACTAGTGAGATCACTAGAATGAAACTAAATCCGTCTATGAAATAAGGCAATTATCAATGACAACCTATTTCTCCAAATGCTTATTCTTAGAACCATAACCGAAGGTATAATGCCTATGAGAATAACAATAACTTATAGGATAAACACTTTTGACGACAACGACCAAATAGACCTTGGAACACCTGACCCAATAATGGTAGTATACCGACTGATAATGTTAATGTATATGAATTTTCTGATGAAATTTCACAGGAACTAACGTGCACATCAAGATAATAATGGGTACAGAAATGATATGCATAATCAACAACCTTAAAGTTCTGGTGATCCTCTTGTCCAATTTAATGCAATGTTATTTAACTCATATGAATCAGAGATAGGAGAAAATTATGGCAACAATATGTAAGAAGAGTTTGTATATCTGATCCAGGGGGAAAGGGAGCCTAAATACTATGAAGTTCACGCATTTCAGAACAACAATCAAAGCCCTTACAAATTGAGAAACCAGAAGGAACTTTTGACTGATGGTATTCCCCCAGGAAAATAACCTACACCATTAGATCCACGAGCTAGAAATAATCTTACACCACCCATGTGTCTAAATTTTATCGTGTCATCACCACCAAATGTATCCACTATGCACAGAAACCTAGCTTGGTCAGTTGAAAAATATAGTGCTGTTAGAGAACTTAAAAGGACAAAGGCATATTTCTCAATGTTCGATGTGCTACAAAACTTTCTTTCTCAAAAGGAAGTACTCCGAAAGTCCTTGGACCATTCTAAGTAAAATACAAAAGCTAACAATGCATGGGATCCCACATTGTACGTGAATGCATCAGAGGCATTCCCGACAATGTTTAAAGATAAGTTGGAGGTTCCCCCGTTCTTGCTGAACTTGCAGATATTTGGTAAATATTTGCACAAATGTTTGATTGAATAAGGGGATTCATGTAACGTTATGCCTCTTTTTATCTGTCAGAAGTTGGGAATGATTCCTCAAACCATGAATAAAGTAGTGATACAGCTGGATAAAATAGAAATATGCAATTAGAAAGAACTTGTGCATCAAGATGTTGTTTGTCTCTTATTTCCATACACACTTGGTGAGCTTGCCTACAAATGATATCAAAATTTTCCAAGGGTATCCATCACCACATGGGCTGAGTTTGAGACCAAATTTATAAATCAATTTAAACTCTATGTGGATGCCTCTAACCTCCACTACTAGTTTATCTCAGCCAAGAAAGAGCCAGATGAGCCTATTTCCATGTTTAATCATCGTTTCCACAAGATGTATTAAACACTTGAGGCCCCTTACAAAGTATGTATATCCACTGCTATACAAGTCTACCTAAGAGATTTAGATCCATTGAATTTTATTTTCTTGCAAAGGATCTTGCCTACAAACATATATACATTAGAAAAGGTATCCAACGAAGCCATCATTTTCACACAATAGATGGATCCACTAGCTGGTGAAAAATTTGGTACTTTACCATCATTTTCCATGCCACTATGAAGGCATTCCCAACCATCAAGAATGCCTTGAGAAATCATACTGCATTTCTCAATCCTATACCAACAAAACAACTCGCTGTCCCACCACCGACCATCACTTATCCGGGCTACAAGGCCCATAAGACAACTTTCTTTGAGACACAAATTGTACCCCCTAATGAGCCTGATAATCACTTAGCCTCTGAGATAGATGCCGTGAAAAATAATTTTTCCAAACTTACTAGTGAGATCACTAGAGTGAAACTAAACCCATCTCAGAACCAAGGATATTATCAATGACAACCTGCTGCTCCAAATGCTTATTCGTAGAACCATAACCGAAGCTACAACACCTATGGGAATTACAATAACAAAAAATTATAGGATAAACAATTTTGACAAAAATGACCAAATAGACCTTGGAACACTTGACCCAATAATGGTAGTGTATCGACTGATAATGCTATTATGTATATGAATCTACTGATGTAAATTGCACAGGAACTGCATGTGCACATCAAGATAATAATGGGTACAGAAATGATATGCATAATCAACAACCTCAAAGTTATGATGATGCTCCTTTCTAATTTAATGCAATGTTGTTCGACTCCTATGAATCGGAGACAAGAGAGAATTTTGGAAACACTATGTAAGTTGAAGAGTTTGTATATCCGTTCAAGAGGGAAAGGAAGCCTGAATACTATGAAGTTCACACATTTCAGAACAACAACTGAAGCCCTTACAATTTGAGAAACTAGAAGGAACCTTTGATGGATGGTATTACCCCAGGAAAATAACCAACACCATCAGATCCATGAGCTAGAAATAATCCTACACCACCCAGGGGTCTAAATTTTACCGTGTCATCACAACCAAATGTATCCACTATGCAAAAAAATCCAGCTCGGTCAGTTGAAAAATATAGTGTTGTTGAAGAACTTAAAAGGACAAAGACATATTTCTCAACGTTTGATGTGTGGAAAAAATGTCCTTCTCAAAGGGAAGGACCCCGAAAGTCCTTGGACCATTCTAAGTAAAGTAAAAAAGCTAACAATGCATGGGCTCCCACATCGTATGCGAATGCATCACATGTATTCCCGACAATGTTTAAAGATAAGTTGGAGGTTCCCCCATTCCTACCGAGCTTGCGAATATTTGGTAAATATTTGCACAAATGTTTGATTGACTCAGGGGATTCATGTAGCATTATGCCTCTTTTTTATCTTTCATAAGTTGGGAATGATTCCTCAAACCATGAACAAAGTGGTGATACAACTAGATAAAACAAAAGTCAAAGTTATGGGCATACTGAAAGATGTGCACATTCAACTTGTCGTTGATCCAAGGGTACAAGAATACATTGACATACATATTATGGACATTCTATAGACTTATCCAATGTTGCTGAGTAGAGAGTGGACTAAGTGTCTAAGAGGCTGGTTCTCTACTGAATTTACTCAGTTGTGATTGCCATGGAAAGGATTAAACAATCAAATCAAGATCGATGCTGAACCTAAACTCAAAAGGATGATTACAACTTGCAATGCCACAAATGAGGTTTTGTTTACCCAAACTGACATAATTACATATCGACTTGACAACATCCTTATGTTCCAAGTCAAAGAGACAAGTGATTCTGATTGGAGTCCCATACAAGGTTTACAAGAGTTTCGGGTTGAGGAAGAAATATTTCAAGACTTCATTAAAAATATGACCACAAAATTGAAGCATTGGGGTCATGATGGAGACCCTAACATACTGTTACTACTGATTTTTTTAGAATACATCAAGTAGGTCATTCTGAATTCACATGCGCAAGTTGTCAAGACACACTATCTAGGGCGCTGTCCCAAATCATTCAACCGATTGAGCAAGTTCAAAAATTGGGACCAAGTATTGAGAATCCGAGGTTATACACTCTCAACGATGCTTTGTCAAATGAAAATAGCTCACAAAATTATGTGCCTCAAACATAAGTTCAGGGGAGAAGTCAAGACTCAAACTTAGATGGAAAAATATTCACACAGAGTGGAGACAGTGAATGGAGTTCCTCAGACGATGGTGCCTTACCGCCTTATAAGAAATCCAAACCCACTCAGAAAGTCAAAGATCTAAGGCCCTCAGATGCTGATGACGTACAAAGGAAAGGTGAAGGAGAAATAATTTATTCACATAATGAAGAGAATAAAGAATTGAAACCTGCAACATCAGTAATTCAAGGAAAACTTCAACCCAAGCCAAAATTAGTCAAGCTACATAAAATATGGAAGCTATATTTCGATGGTTTTAAGTGTAAACAAGGAGCTGGTGCTGGGATTGAAATATTTAAGCAGAGAGGTAAGACCCTCTATGCTGCATATAGATTGTAATTTTTATGTACTAACAATGTTTCAAAATACAAATCGTTAGTTTGAGGTCTTCTTTTGGCGCATGAAAATGGGATAAAAGCTTTGGTAGTGGAAGGTGACTCGTAGTTGATTGTCAAACAGGTCCGCAACCAGTATTATTGCAATGAAAAAAGGCTAATTTATTATTATAAAAGAGCATGGGACTTGAACAAAGATTTTAAAACATTTAACATTAAGTCTATCCCAAGAACAAAGAATGTTGTGGACGATGCACAGACAGTGTTTGCTAGTTCATTACATCTCATAGAGAAGTCCAAATTGAAAAAGTTCTTAGTTAAACTTGTTTTTGCGCCTGTAATCCCTGATAATATTATGAATTTCCAATTCTTCCAAGATGATCAACACATCATCGAGTTCATCATATGCACAAGTGTGTTCGAAAGACAAGTTATTGATGAGGAATTAAAAGAGCCAGATAGGCCAACCGAACCAGAGGAGCCCGATGATCAAGGCATCATAAACTTGAAAAATGATTCCATACCCAAGGGAATAGTAGAGTTAGAAATAGTTTTTTTAAAAGATGAAACAACCATGTAAAGGCAACCAGGGCTAATGCTTGGAGCGGAGGAGTGTGAAACGTACAACCTTGGGATAGAGAATGACCCAAGGGAGGTACATATTGGAAAATTTAGAACTTAAGGTGAGAAGAAAAAGATGATACAACTCCTCACTGAGTATCAAGATGTCATAGCTTGGAGCTATGAAGAATTGAAGACCTATGACACCCCTTTCATAGTGCATACTATCCCATTAAAACCAAATTCCAAACCTTTTCAATAGAGGCAGAGGCCAGTAAACCCAATGATGGATCTATTGATACAAAAGGAAGCTCAAAACTTGTTGGATGCAAAGATTATTTTCCAATCCAACATTCCACATGGGTTCAAAATTTGGTCCCAGTAAGAAAGAAGAGTGGAGAGATCAATTTATATGTGGATTTATGGAACCTGAACAAAGCTTCCCAAAAGGATAACTATTCGCTTCCATCTCCAGACCATGTATTTCAGGTAGTGAATGGATCCCAAATGATGTCTTTCCTGGATGACTATTCAGGCTATAATCAGGTCAGATAAGACAATATTTACCATCAAGTGGGGGACATTGGCGTATCCTTGAATGCCGTTCAACTTGATCAATGCTGGAGAAACCTTTTAGTGGGTGATGGACACTCGGGAAATATATAATTATCTACATGGATGATCTGAAAATATTTTCTAAAGACCGAATGGATCATATAGATGACTTATAGAAGGTTCTTAAAATATGCAGGAGGTATGAGATCTCGCTCAATCTGAAGAAATGTGTGTTTGGAGTCACAAAAGGCAAATTGTTAGGACACATCATTTATGAGGCTGGATAGTAATAGATCCTCTGCGAGTTAAGGTTATTCTTAGATTGATCCCACCAAACAACCAGAAGGAGTTAGAATATTTTTTTTTGAAAGATAAATTTTGTAAGGAATTTTATTAAAATCTTTGCAAAGATAGTAAAACCATTGAAAAAAATGTTGAAGAAGGATGCCAAGATTGAATGGATAACTCCGGTGAAGAAATCATTTGAAGAAATAAAAACCCCAATTGCCATGGAACCCATCTTGGTTAGCCTGAATTATAATATACCTTTGAAGGTATATTCATTTGCTTCTAAACATTCATGTGCAAGAATCCTCACTCAAAATAGGGATGGTGAAAATGAAAGGCCAATTGCATTTATGAGTTATCCTCTCAAGAATGCTGAGACAAGATACCCAAATCTAGATAAATAGTCATTCACCTTGGTGAAAGCCGTGAAGAAGTTTTGACATTACATTCTAAGAAGAAAAGTGTTTGGAATTGTTCCAGATGTAGCAGTGAATTCCTTATTAATGCAGAATGAATTAGGCGAGTGAAGAGGAAAACAAATGAAAATTCTATAAGAGTTTGATCTTGAGATTCAACCCATGAAACTAGTGAGAGGCAAAGGCCTAACAAAGATGATGGAAGAGATGGAAGAAGGGTTGGTATGCAAAAATTATACAGATCAAGGGGTTATCTCAGATATTTGGTATAAATATGTAGTCTACCATCTCCTCCAGAACCGTTTCCCAGAAGGATTGAATGGCTCACAAAGAAGAACCTTGAGAATTAAAAGTAGTTCTTACATAGTGAAGAACATACAACTATACAAGCGTAACTATGATGGATTGTACCTGAGATTCTTAGATAGAGAAGAGGCAAAGCAGGTTTTGAGGGATTTTCATGACAAATATGGCACACGCTAGGGATCCACTGAAGCTACTGCTCACCAGATCCTGATATCAAGATACTAATGACCCACTCTTTTCAGAGACACATGTGAACATGTAGATCTTGTCATATATTCTAAACCAGTGCCACCTGCCAAAGAAATCTTGCAATGCCTTTACAACTAGTATACAAGGTACATCTGTTTGCCCAATGGGGCCTAGATTTTTTTTGGACTATTAACCCACCATCTTCTGCATGTCATAGGTATATTCTTACAACGACCGATTGTTGCACACATTGGATGGATTCTTGCCAGTCAAGCATCCATAGCCCTAACAAAGTTTCCCCAAATCTCAATCTAACCTTTCTCTACTATTGATCATGCATCCATAGCCCCAGTAGAGATTTATAGTCACCCTCCTCTGTCTCTTGACGATATTTGAAAGCTTGACATATTTTGGAGGATTATTATTTTGGAATCATTTCTTCTTATCCTTTTTTTGACTAGAGACTGGCTTGGGCCACTTTTGTTTTGAGTATAGTGCTTCCTGAATATCTTCATTTTATTTCTTTGATAGACCTAGGTAATGCTTAGACTGTGCTACCTGGGTATAATATTCTGATCACTACAATGACCATTGGTTTGAACGATTCATTTTTCTTTCTTGTCTTCCTTTATCCTCTTTCTTCCTCTTCTTCTTTCAGTCGGTTTGCAAATGGAGAAGGGTTCTAAGACCACTGGGTATCCGAGTCAACATGTTGGTGCTATCTCTAATTGACATTCACCCAAGAGACCAACATTTTTAGTGTCATAATTTAATATATTCTATGGTTTAAGAGGATTAGTGTTACCTTTGTTGGATACCTTTTATAAGGTATCTATGTTGTAGGCGTGAGCCTTTGCAAGAAAATACCAGTCAATGGATCTAAAGCTCTTAGATACACTTGTATAGTAGCGGGCACATGTACTAAGTAAGGAGCCTCATTTTTTTGATACATCTTGTGGAAATCATGATTAAACATGGAAATAGGCTCATTTGGCTCTTTCTTGGCTGAGATAAACTGGTAGTGGAGGTTAGCGGGATCCACATAGAGTTTAAATTAATTTAGAAATTTGGTCTCAAACTCAGCCCATGTTCTGATGGATCCCGTAGGAAAATCTAGATACCAGTTGTAGGAAAACTCACCGAGTGTGTATGGAAATAAGTGAAAAACAACATCTTGATGCACAAGTTATTTTCGGTTTCATATATTTCCTTAAAGGTATAGATGTGATCTTTCGTTGTCCTGAATTTACCATACAGGAACTTGGTACAAAAATTCTCATGATTCTAAGGTAATTTGTGCAACTAGCCATCTATATCCAATGGGAAATTCTAGGTATTACCAAAGAAATCCATTTGGATAAGTAGTGGAAAATTTTGATTTTTATTAATGGTTGTGGTAGCAACTGGGGTAGCAATATGTGATTGTTGGCAAAGTGGACTCTGCGGACCAGCTGGAAGGGGAATCAATTTTGATTTTCCCTTATAATTGTGAGCTTTGCGATAATGGGTAAGATAAAGGAACTCACCCCTTCTCAGAGATGATCTAAGCGCTCGCTTGAACCTCCCTAGTGACAAAGATCTGATATTATCCAGCCTATTGGTGTGTTTGGGTCCTCATAACACCACTTCTGTCGAGTGTCATCTTTACACAAAGCATTGATTAGGAATAAGCAATGAAAATTCCCCTCTTAAAAGAATAAAAAAGTTACTCCAAAGGTTCTTTGTGGTCGTGGTACAACCGCTTAGAAAGCTCAATTGTGTAACACCCCAAAATTGGCATCTTGCAACCCTAACCAATTTTTGTTGCATTTGTCATTCTTCTGAATCATCAAAGTCCTATTGTACTAGGCAATTCTGAGTTTTGACTGACTCTACTCGACCTAAGTGTCAAATGCAGAAAATCCTAAATCTGTATTAATCATAACATTATATTTAATTCCTAAAATATCAATTAGCTAAATAAGCCCTATGATTGAATTAATTTAGTTATAAAGTCTTAGCACTTTAATTAAATTAAATTCACCCCTTTTAGCTAAAACACATAAAAAGAAATTAAATAATATTTAATTATTAAATAAATATCCTCATTTCAATAATTGAATTTAATTATTCAGATAATTGAGAAAAATACATTTATGAGGTCATACTTTATTTAATTAAATATTCTCTCAAAAATCTTCTCTTCAGTTCAGAAATGGAAACTTTGAATTAACTGTGCTTTAAATAAAAAGAAAACAGTTAAAATCAAAAGAAAGCAGTTCATTGTTTTATTTTAAAGAAAGCTTTCTAATTTGAACTGGCTTTTCTATCTGTTTTGTTTCAAAAAGGAAACTTTCTATTCTGAGCAGGTTCTCAATCTATAAAAGAGCTCCCATTTCTCATTCAAACCCCCAGTCATTTTTATGCATTGTTAGAATAAAGAATTGCTGCTACATTTAGTTCATAATCTCATTTCTAGTTAAAACTCTCGTTTGCAATAGATTAATGTCAATTTATTAGAATAATTGCATTACAATCATGTCTTAGTTTAATCTCATTTCAATTTTTAGATTAATCTCGCATCTTTCATGTTCTTAGATTAATCTTGCATTACATTCATGGAGAAAAATCCTTCGTTCTTAGACTGGTCTAGGTTGTGAGATTCTCGTTCTGAGAGCTATTCAAAACCCATGTCTATGATAGAAGGCAACATGTCGAATCATACAGGCATGCATGATGAATAACTCATATTCACTTCTGTATGTGGTTGATGAACAAGGACTATGTTGAAGTGTATGGCTAAGTAATAAGGCCAAATTTAGCATATACATTTCTGGCGCCCACTATGGGGCCCAAAAATTACTTTCTGGCCTCGTTCTACAGTTTTTTTGATCAATTCTGGTTTTCGTTCGTATGGCTCTATAATGCAAATTCGCACAAAATTTCTCCTATAATTGTGCAAAGTTTTGCAAGTGCATGCATTTCTTCACGCGTGTATCTAGGATTCTTTGCACAGGCTGCGATACTTCTTCACGTGAAATTTGACTCCAGTGATCTTTAAATTTTAGTTTTTGATATCTCTATTTTTGCTATTTTCTGACCACTAATGGTTTCTGTTTGCTGTTGGCTATTTTTTTTGGTTTTTATCTCTGAAATAGCTTAATGATGGTTTGCAGGACACTGAGATGAAGAAAGAAATTACAAAATACTAACGTATTTACTACAGGATGCTTGTCGAAGACATACGTGTTTTCACAAAACTCTCATGTCTATTTATAGTAGTTAGACCACACTTCGGTTGGTGCTTAAAATGAATCATTGTCTTGCGTGATTGAAGTGTTTTCTAGTTTTTAATTCCAAGAACTATATGAACATATCCTCTCCCCTCACCTTTATGGATCTTGGGTGTAAGAGAAATTCATATGATTCTTCTAGTGTGGCTACCTGCCAAGAGCTTTAGCAGAGCCAGTGAGAGTGGATGCCCAACCGGTAACAGGATAAAGCCAAGCCCTTCCAAACCGGTATATACAAAATTCCATTGTGATTAATCTCATAATTGACATGTGTGAATTCGTTATGGCAACCAAAATCTCCTCTAGTACCCTAGTGGTGCGTTAAAGTCCTTACATCATTAAAGTGAAAGCCTTTCTTTGAAAGGATTGGGAGAGCCCCCTTAATTGGGAAAATGACTTGATCACAACCACCTGAATGGATGTCCTTACTAAATTTTTTTGTTATGGTATCCAAAAACCCTCTATCTATTGGCGCGGAAGGTCAGAGACCGACTAAGATGCCCCACAGTTTTATGACTCTTAGTAGAGACAAAACCCCTTTGGGAAGCAATTCCTTTGGGGTTCAAAGCTTGGTATCCCTGAGAAGTGAGTGCACATGTAAGGAGGAGCCTGTGCCTCCAAGATTCTAAGTTGTCCGCTATGAGTAAGCATAGCTGAACTTCGGTTCAAGTGGGGATTCAAAAGATACTGCCCTGGCTATCCTACGATTGTGATGTCTGTTCTGGTACTACAAACATTCTGCTTAATGTGTTTTGCGTGGGTGTATCATTTAAACAATCGAAACAAACTTCAAATCACACAAACTGTGAAACTTGAACATGTCCAAAACACTCTATAACTCAAACTCTCTGTCAGAAAAATAGCATGATCTTGTGTCAAAAAATGCAATCTAGTCTTAACTATTTGATTCCGTAGAATTTTTCTTTTTCACTGCCAAGTCTCGCGCGAAATTCTACCATCTTCGCGTCATTATCTGAGAAATGTCGCATGACACACTAACAATCATCGTGCGACATTTTTCAATCTTGCTATCATTTTATTCACCAGTCAGTCACTTTTATTCACCAGTCTGTCATTCTATTTCGCGCGGGACTGCATAGTTTTGCGCGAGCCTGTGAGAATCTTCGCATGAGAAAGTGCTTCTTCGTGCGATTCTGAAACTTTTTGTTAAAATAAAAAGAAATTTCCCATCTGTCCAGCGTCCTTCTGCTAAATCTAATCTCGATTCTAGGTCTATTTATCTGTCTTCTAGTTGCACACAGTTTGCAACTAGTTTCTTGGGTTGAGAATTACGTGATTCTTGCTTAAACTAGTCTCGTCTCATATCTTTTGGTCTATTTCTACTATGTCATCATACCTTGTGTCACAATAGTCATCTCTCGGTTGTTCTAGCCTCATTTTTGATGATTTGCACCAAGTATACTTCACCTTTTGGCACTTTCTGTGCATTTACTTTGAGACAGTTTCAAGTGTGCTCCTAGTTCACATCCCTTGTACAATCTTTGTCTATGACTATTACAACTCGAAGTGGAAAAATATTCCCTTCAATCAATCAAGAAGAATCTGTGCTTTCCACACCATTGCCGGCTACATCTAGTGAGGAATCATCTCGATCTTCCTCTCCAGTACTTTGACCTTACGTCAAACAATCATTTCTAGTGGATTTTAGTTAGGTTTGAAACCCTTTTTTCCAAGAGGATCCAAATTCTAAAAATACTCAACCTTCTCAGACTGAGTCTTTACACACTGAACACTTGCATTCTAGCAAGATGGTAGATCATGACCAATCAGGTGAACATAGCAGAGATGATCTCTCTCAAACTAGGGGTAAATTCCATTTTCAAGACCCCCTAATGATGAGGAAATGGAAATAAGCCAAGTAGATATCGCGAATGCTCGTGCCAATAAATATTTCCACCATATGATGGAAATTATCCTAGCTAAGGAAAAAGAGAAATACCTTCTCGAACTAGCCAATCAAGGGGCTAAGTTACCCTCCAACTACAATGTAGAGACACTTGTCACTAAAGAGGAAGAAATTGAAAAACTCCAAGTTGCAAAAACAAGTCCAGAGTATGCAAGAAAAAATTATTCAACTCATGAAGGATAAAGACAAACCTTCTACACAGTTCACGCTGTAAAGCATCTATCCATTCCCATTTGATAGGAGTCTATGAATGCCTCCTTTTCTTGAAGGAGTTGAACTTCCCAAGTACGATAAATACTTGGGTATCTCTGATCCCCAGGATCATTTGAGAGAGTTTGGTGCTCTCTCTATGGAGTTCATACATGATCCAACCTACCTCATGCATCTCTTCCAACATAGTTTTGGAGGGCCATCTATGGAATGGTTCTCTAGACTACCAGCTGGGATCAAAACTTTTGACAAAATTGCCAATTTGTTTCTACAACACTATTCTCACAATATCCAACATTCGGTTCACATCCGAGATCTTTGCAACTTGAAACAAAATCATGGGGAATCCTTCTTGACATTTCTCCAAAGATGGAGACAACTTTATACAAGATATTCTCGCAAAATACTCAAATTTGAAAAGTTGGACATCTTTCTAGACAATCTTCTTCCCAACTTTGGGTATCAAGTACAGCTGCAAGGTCCTTTAACCTTTGACGACATGATTAAGCAACCTGTGAGAATTGAGACACTTATGGTCATGAAAGGAGAATTGGCCTTACATAAGGGAAATAAACAAGGGTCTTCCTCCTAAAGCAAAGATAAACCCAAATTTCCCAACAAGAACCAGAATGTTGTGAATGATGGAGTTGTAGACAATGTGAATCCCAAGCCTTCAAACGCTGCTTTTAATCTCACTACCACAATGCAGGCAACTAAAGCCACTAAAAAAGCTGTGACATAATCCAAACCCAGTACCTTGCATTTCTCCAGACCTTAACCTTGGGCTCCTAGATCCAAGCGTGAGTTCACTCCTTTAGGAAAACCTCTTGGTGCGGTTTACAAGAATCTCTTGGACAACCATTTAATCACTCCACTGGATAACTTACGAACTTATGATCCGCAACCAAGACCCTCTTGGTGGAATGAATTTGCTTATTGTGATTTTCACCAAAACAAAGGTCATAAAACGGCTACTTGTCTTAAATTGCGGCATAAAATCCAGGATCTCATCGATAGTGAGGTTATTGCTGTGGGAGGTCACAACAAGAACAAAGACCACCAAGGTTTTAAAGACCCATTTCCTCCTCATGGGAAAGGTGAGTCATCCAAAGGCAAAAATACTGATGCCAAGGTCAACTATACATACACCAATAATGACAATGTCATTAATATGGTTGAGCCTGTTGATACTGAATACTGTAATGTTGTCATTCTCAAGGGAAGGGAAGATACTCCCAAGCCCAAAACTCCTTTCATCTTGCGAGGGTCTACGCCTCAGCCCTCTGAACAAGAATAGTCTCAGGTCAGTGCAAACGCTGTTACTCAATCTTGTGCTAAGATCATTCTCAAAGGCCTTGAGCCTTCTACGTCTACACCAACACAACCTGCAGACAAAGCTACTCTTGGCTCTGCCAATAAGAATCTGAAATTTTGTTCCTCATCTAATGCTGCCAATTACAACATTCTGGATCAATTACAATGTACTAACACTCAGATCACCATCTTTGAGCTACTGAAAATCTCCCCCGCTCACAGGGAGATCCTTGACAAATCCCTCACCGAGGCAAATGTCCCAAAAGATCTTTGATCTCATCCAGTTTAAATCCATGGTAGGTCACTTGACCTCCTCCGATTACTTGTCTTTCTCTGAGGAAGATGACCATTCTTTGAGTTACCTAGACAACAAACCTTTGCACATTGAAGTCACTGTGTTCTCATAGATAACAATGCTGACCTCAACATTTGCTCTGCTAGCTTCCTTACTGAGTTAGGCTACGATGAAGACTGCATAGATGCCCACAAAAAGATTACTATTAAGGCATATGATGAAGAAGAACAAAAATATAAGGGGCTAGTTGTGTTACCAATCAGAGTCAGCACTGTTGAAAGGGATATTATTTGTCAAGTGCTTGACATTACTTTGGCATATAATATTCTATTGGGAAGGACATGGATCCATGAAATACAGGCTGTCCCTTCAAAATAGAAATTAGAAACACAGAGCTAGGGTTTCATCTACAAAAAACATGGCGTAAATAAATTAAATCTAGAGTTTAACAATGCAAAACTACTCCTAACCTGATAGCTAACAAGCTTGCATGGATTTTTATCCATGTGTATATTAAATACATGAAAAATGAGACTTAAATCAACCCCTAAAATGAAATAATTTGAACTGCAGTTCCACCATTTCTTCTTCTTGTTTGCAAGCGGTTGGACTTTCCTTTGATGTTCACGCCAAGAATGCATGGATCCAACTGCTCTTCTGATATGAAAATGATAGAAGACCCCTTGACTTGCAAAAATAAACTTCAATCTGCATGCAATCTACCCCAAAAACTATCTTTTGTAAAAAATGCGGTTGAAAAATACGTGCCCAGGAATTTTGGAGGTGTGGACCTCCGAAAATTGCCATGCTGAAAAATGACAAAGTATGGAGTTCAGTGACTTTAGATTTTTGGATTTTTGAACCTCCAAAAAATGCAACTCTGAAAATTGGCTAAGTATAAAAAATGACATCAGACCTCAAAAATGGTTGCAGTTCTCAAAAGATTGGTAAGTGTCAAAAATGACTCTTAGCTCTCCGGGAGAATGTTTGGGTGAACCTTGCATAATTTCTCTATAATCTCCTAAACTTCATCAAAATTGGGCATCTTGATAGATTCCAACTGCTCCTGTCACCTTACCTGAAATGAGGAGAGATTTAAACTAAACACTTTCATCTCCTTTATATTCTCCATTATATAACTCATATCCTCTTAGAAATAAAATAATTGATACAGATCTTCCTTGGAATTCACTCTGGCCAAAATTCCTATAAATTGTTGAACAATATTCTTTGTAGAATACAACTTCTGCTTATTCTCATTGTTAAGTTTTTTAGGATAGCTGCAAATGTAATAACACTCTATGTTGTATGTATTTTCCAAATGCAACAATCTCTCTTTCATTTATATTGGGAATGAGGATAGGAGAGACATGTCCCTTCATGGGACATGTCTATTCATTATTATTTATAAGAAATGACATACCTCTTCCAACTAATTATAATTTAATCAATCTTATAATGTTTCATCAATCAATTATTAATTAAGAATAATAAT